>CANXYI010903889.1:0-13135 GCA_948208565.1 Hura crepitans
GAGACGCACACATTGCCCACAGAACAGAATTGGAACACTTGAATTGTACTATTTTCTAAGTTGTTGAAGGATGATTAGGGGCATTTTATTATTGGGGTTTATACATAAATACACAAAGAATTAGATTTTACTAATACACCAAAAATCCGTTTCATTATCAAAAATACATTAAATTAATCCCCTCTCCTTTCCTTTACTTCCTTTGCATTCCCTTCACATCATTTTCCTCTAAAAACCTCTCTTTTATTTTCTTTCAATTATTTTTTCCTTTATTTTGTTCTTTTACTATATGTTTTTAAAACCATCTATTAACAAATTATTATTTATGTTCTTATATAGGCTTTTAAAGCACAATTAACTAAATCTATTTCATTAAATTACAGTTGAAAAAATCAAAATATAGATTATAAATTTTATCATATCCAAGGAAATTCATTTGCAACATAGAGTTAATTACTTGGAAAATAGGGATAATTTGGTTAAATAAATTATACTTTAATTGATTTTTTAATTTTCATGTGAGTTGAATTAGATTTAATACTTTATTAAAGAAGAAAAATCATATTAAATATTAACACACATCAAGTTTTTATTTAAATATCAAGATTAGTGTATAGTATTATGAAAATCAGTATAACATGGTATAACAGGTTATTATATCTTGTTATACCTTTCTACAAAAGACTGAAAAAATGGTATAATAAAGTATAACAAACGATTATACTATGTTATGCCTTTTCATAAAAGATTCTGAAAATTAGTATAACATGGTATAATAGGCTATACCATTGTACAGTATATACTGAAAAATAGTATAATAATTTGTTATATCATATGAAGGATAAAAAATTAGTGTATTTTTGAAATTAAAAATTTAAAAAGTGTAAATTTGAAATATAAATTTTTTTTTTGTAGATTTTTGAAAATTAATATTAAAATTGGTGTATATCATGTAATTTTCTCTTTATTATTTCCTCCATCTCGCTTCTCTTTTTACATATATTAAGAAATTGTTGTATTTATATATTTTTAATAATACATTTGTCCATTAATAAGAGACATATTAGTAATATAAAAAATAATTGATTACTAGGCACATTAAATAAAGACACATTAAACATTTAACAAATTAACTATAGTATTAAAAGGAGAATAATATTATACTTTGAAACAAATGAAAAAAAAATAAATTATATCATGCCAACTAAGTATTATTTATTTGTTGAACAGCTAACAAATTAACTATAGTATTAAAAGAAAAGTAAGACTATATTTGGAGGAAAATGAAAAAGAAGAATGAACTATCATTTTTAAGAGTATTTTCTGATTTGTTGGAGTGACCCTGTAATAAAAAGGTATCATTTCTCTTATTTAAACTAGGCATTTAGTTGTGTGTTTGCACAGTGTTATTTTTAATTTTTTTTAAAGAACTTAAAATAATACATAAGGGAAAAATTTTATATATTTGCTATCTCTTATATTTTAAATTAATTAAACTTTCAAAAAAAATTAAAATACAAAAATTAAAAATTAAAATATTATCTTCGAAATCAATAAATTTGCATCAATTATTATTATTAACTATAATTTTAACTTTTGATATTATAACTAAAATTATAAGAAAAATGGATTAAAGTATTTAAATTTGCAATTTTATTCATTGGTATAAGCGATTGAAATCATAATGATGGATAAATAGAAATTTGATTATTATATTCTTTAATTACAAAATTTTGTAAAAAAAAAAAGAAAAAATTAGTTTAAGAAAATTAGTAGAGCAAACTGAGAACACTAAAAATGCAAGTAGACC
The DNA here is from genome assembly GCA_948208565.1 of Hura crepitans. NCBI lineage: Eukaryota > Viridiplantae > Streptophyta > Magnoliopsida > Malpighiales > Euphorbiaceae > Hura > Hura crepitans. Next base: position 1,811 of record CANXYI010903889.1, read on the forward strand.
TATAGAAGAAGAGATTTTAATTTTTATTTATTTATTTATTTTTATAGAAGAGAGAGGAAAGAGTGGAGGCTTGAACTCAAAACCTCTTAATACATTAAGATCAATATTTACCATTGAAAAATTCCCTTAAGAATTTATTTATTTAGGCCTTTTTTTAAAAAAAATAAGTTAATATAGTGTATAAATTAAATAAGAGATGAACGGTCAAAAGACAATTTAAAAGAAAAAGAAATAAAAAATTGTAAAAAAAAAGGTAGTAGCAAATTATATCGCTTTTTTCAAAGAGATAATTATTTTTGTCATAAAAATGATCCAGTAATTATTTAAAATAGAATAAAAATAATTTATAATTATTGATAATACTAAAAAATGTTCCTATAATTATTTCAATACCTATAAAAGTATTTTTGTTCCAAAAACAAATTTATGGGCAAAATAAAGTTAAGAGAAAAATTAATTTTGAGGGTAAAATAGTTAATCATTCTTTGCTATTCTTTTTATAAATAAATGATTTTATATATTTTCTAAAACAAATAATTATATAGAAAAACTCACCAAATTAATTACTAAGATATTCCTATTATATAATAAATAGAAATATAGATTGATAGAGCGATGAAATATAATTATAAGAGGAAAATTCCCGTCCTCATCTAGAAAAATAACCGTTTGCCAGCCTGACTAGCATGACTTTTTATACCTAGTAAATGCACTACTTAGTTATTAAGCCTATCAAAAAAAAAAAAAAGAGCGATGCTTTCTCAGAATATTATCTGTAAAATGAAACAGCTTCGAAATTTCGCTCATATAATTAAATCGCAAAACGCAGAAAAATACCCAGAATTTGTCATTTATTTGTATTTGTTCCAAATGGAATTTGCATGCCTACACACCACTCGAAAGAACAACATTTAACAATAATGATTAAATGAGGGCACTTAAATACGTTGAAGCATTAGATTAGAGTACAGGAATACACACACCTTCATCTAGGAAATTGACAAACATGCCATTTTTCCTATATCTGTATTTCAATCTTCCACCTGCTATTCTTCCACAACACTATGCACTCAAAGATGCAGAAGTTGCCTTTCTATCCTCAACTAATTTTGTCAAAGCACTGTCTATTTGGGCAAACACTTCTTGCTTTGAAACATCTCCTTTGACCTGAACACAGCAAATTAATTAGTTAGATTTTCCACACATCGCTTGTATTAACATGGACCAAATTTCAGTATTCCTTTTTCCCTTGGCTCCTTTTTTTTTTTTAACAATAAACAGAAAATCGCCAGATGTTATACTAGCATGAGGCATCTTCAGCACATAATCATTAACACGAGAGCATGCACGAGCAAATGCAAAAGCGGCGTCATAATGCACATTCAAACAGCAATTTCCAAAAGTTCGATGTTATATGGAGAGGCATGCTTCATCCTATACTTTGGGGATAGTTAAAGTTGGAAGTTCTTTATATCACGAAAAAGAGTGAATTTCCATCTCTGTTTTTATAAGCTCGGGAGTGCTCAGCATGCGGAAAAATGTTGCTACATAGATTAACATTAAGACGAGAAGCTCACTAAAAACTTGTTAGGACCTAGCATACCTATGAACTCACAAACTTTATGACATAAAGGCCATCAAATTTCACCAAAAGAAACCAAGACTTGGAAATGACTGGACTATAGGTTAGAAATGAAAAAGTTTTAGGCTAAAACTTTTAGCCAACGCATTAACTCTGTCAAACCAGATTATATATAATATATCCTTAAAGCTTACTTGTTACATTCGATTCTCCATGATTCACTACTGTTACAATTTTATGGCAGGAAATAATGTTATAAACCTCAACCAAGAAAAACAGAGTCAACAAAATCAAAACCAACATATGCTTTAGCAGCAGTATAAAGGGTTATTTGTTCGGAAACTTCCTAACAACAACGACAAAGGGTTTATGAGTCTGAATAAAGAAGCAGAGAAATCAGAGTTACCACTTGTGCTCCTGCCAAGGAAAAGGTAGATATAATCTTAAGTCTCAAACACTTAACTTCACAGTTTCATTAAACTCTGACATGCAAATCCACATGTGCATACCATCTAAGCATATAATCAGGAGATACTCCACCATCTAAGCATTTCGTGCAAATAAAAAGTGAGGGTTCAATTATGTAGTTAAAAAAAAAAAAAGGTTAATTAATTAATTTGCAGGAATTCTCAACAAAAATAATAAATCCTGCCCCCTAGTATCTTGCTGGTAGGGGCATCAAGATCTCAACAGCAAAAATTGTCTTCCATTTTTTTTTTTTTCAAATGTAAAAACATTACACTCTATATATAATTATATTGCTCAAGATGCCCTGGACACAGTGTGAAAGGTGGAAAAAAAAAAGCACAAAAGAGAAAAGGAAGAAAGTGATGAAAACCATTTTCTAGTAAATAAAGATTCAACATGGCAACACACCATCAAACCTCTAATTTTAAATATGACAATAAATTTCCAGAAAAAATCATTTCAGATTACTATCAGAGTATATAGATTTTCATGAATATGGGTAAACCAAGGGTCAAAGGGGCATAGGACCTAAGAACAAGGTGCAGGAAGCAGATGCAAACTTGATAGAGGTGAGGCACAAAATTATCAAATTAATATAAAAAAAAAATTGTTAATTAAGAGCAGATTTAGTAATGAAGACAACTAATATTATATAATTAGACTAAAAATATTCATAATATAACAAAACATAAACTTGGCATCAATATTTTCTAATTCCAAATAAAGGAGGCTTGATGGAATTAAAAATTAGAAAAATAATTACAATAATGCAGATATAAGAACAACATTAACTAAGTCTGCCTATTCTGTGCCTTGTGCCTGACTTTAAGGACATGCCTTAGTGCACGCCCCATTACAAGAGCCTGCTTTTGCAATCTGAGGTGCTAAGGCTGAAGCCCTACAAGCCTTGAGCTTGAGGCATGCTTTTAATTACTATGCTTACAGAATACAAAAATACAACTTTGTAATTTAAATTGACAAATAAACTGAAAGGAAAAGTTATAACCAAATCGAAGTTACCTAGGTTAATGACAAATGTATTAATGCTGTACATATTTTATTAGCATGACTAATATGTGAGGAATAAGAAAATATTATTCAACACTAAGTCGCATAAAAACAGATATTGAGCAAAGACATCGCCGTGCTGTCTGTCTTCTCGTTCTCCCAAAAGTATTTCTGCCAGTCTTTAGACTATCCCTAAAAAGGATCCAACTATAATCTTGTATATCCAACTGATCCAAGGTAATTTATATTTACAGAACCCAATTAATAAATAGCTCACTAACAATTCAGTATTTCACAAAATTCATCCATCAAAATCACATGCTTGAAATCATTTAGTTCACTGAAGTAGAGTCAACAGGCCATGAAAGTTAAAAAATGATTCACTATTCAGCATTTTCTTTAGGAAAGAGAGAGATTATTTACTTTTAATGTACCGTCCCCATAAAGTGAAAGCACAGCCTCCACATTTTGATTATGAGTCTGCAACCGCAACTTCACCTAAATATAGCCAATACAAGTTTGAAAAGAATGTATAGTATCACTAAATTGGAATCAATGATCAAATGCCATGAAGAATCCATCCAAACAAGTTTTTCTGAAGTCAAACTTTTATACTGCAGAGATTGCTTTTAAGACTTGCCTTCTCTTCTGTATCATCAAAAAGTTGAGGGAGTCTAGCAGCAAATTTCTTCATTCTCAGGAGGAGAATACTTCAAGGGGTATATCCTCCCTGTAACAGAATCTAACCTACGTCCAACTACTCTTTCAACAAGAATCTCTTCAGGAACCTGCAGATGAAGGTGCAGAAGACATGGTGGAAAGGTCATTTTGTTAATTCAATGTTTACACTCTAAACAACATTAATGAAATATCAAAAAGACCTAAAAGATTGCTACTTCTTGTTGGTTGCTGTTAATCTGAATGTCAGCAATCAGTTCACGTCCTGCTCTCCTGCAAGGATGATAGAGCTTAGTTGCCTGTAAATGCTTACATCAGAGAGAATAAAAAGGTCAGGCTTGAAGTCAAACTCCACGAGAGCAGTTGCTTGTGCCAAGCTCTTAGGGTATCCATCCAAAAGCCAACCATTTTCTTGAGAATCTGGCTGTAACAGCCGAACCTTCACCATCTTCACCATTGAAAACAAGGAATTAATAATGAGACAATGATCAAAGCCAATATTAAAAAAAAAAAGAAAAGAAAGAAAAAGCAGCATGTTCTACTATGACAACAATTTCATTTGGAACCAGCTGTCCTTTCTCTATGTATTCCTTAGCTCGCTTTCCATTTTCACTCCCTGAAGCAATTTCTGCTCTCAACAGATCTCCACCAGCAATGTGAACCAAACCATACTGCATTCATCAGGATAACTTGATATAATCTGTTTTTCTTCAGCGGCAATTACAAAATGAGATATTATAAACTAAATGTTGTAATTGAAAATACAATTGCACAACTCCATCGAGAAGATAAAGATATCTAATATGAAACCAGTGTCCAGACATGACAGGTTTATACAACCAAAGCCTATGATTTTAAAACAAAATATCAATTATATGAACTCAGATTGGGAGAAGACACTTTCATGCTTGATCACTATGTCTAGGGTAGTGCTCATAATATGACCACAATGCATAGGGTTGTATAGAAAACCCCAGTTAGATGACCTAAGATCGTTATTTGGCTCTCTCAAGACTTGATCAAACCCACCAGCATTTATTAGATGAACCAAGCATAGGAAAACTTTTAGGCTATTTTTCCCTTTCAGCAGAAAATTGTTAATAACTCAGGAATTACTACTGGCAAGTGCATCACTTGTAGCAGCCTACTAGATGAGGAAGATTATGGTGAGGAAATTGGTGAAAGTCAAGCAACGAATCTCTCGGTTTGAAGCAATCCAAACCTTAGACATTATGATAACTTTCAGCTTTTCAAGTAAAAACTTTTGTTCGTGAAAAAGTAAACGACTGGCAAATGAAGTTGAGCTTTAAAAAAAAAATATGAGAATTTGAGGAAAAAATGAGTGAGATTTTGCTAGATTGGAGAAAAGCAATTAAGCTCATGCAATCCTCAAAGAAGGAACACCCAACTAAACTCAAAGAATCTTTTCTTGAGTCAAGCAAACTGCCAAACTGCTCAACTCGGTTTGGTACGTCTACAAGCCTGTAGTTGTTTGAGTGCCGGATCCAGGGAGGGCATTCTTTTTAATGATCTTCTACGTATGAACTATTTCTCTAGTAATTGATTGAAAATCATGATTAATAAACAAAATAAATATTTGAATTGATACAAAGAAAACATAAAGTTTTTGTAAACTGCTTCAAGACGTCATTCCCACGTATTTTAAGAAAAAAAATTCGCATATGGAAAGAAAATCAGAGTTCATGAGAAAGAGAGCAGAAAAACAAGAATGTAAAATAAATTATGAAAAAAAAAACAGAAGAAAAACTTACTTTTTTAGTGATAAGCTCACATTGGGTACCCTTACCAGAAGCAGGAGCTCCCGATATCATAATTTTCAGAGGTTCTGGCTTAGCCGAAGCTACAACCTGTTCATAACCGAATATACAAGTTCAAGAACCACTTAACAAATTGAAATTTAAGGCAATTTCCAAAAAATTTCGGGCTTACCAGGGCAGAACTGGAGGTTTTTGCAAATCAAGGCAGGAGTGGGGATTGACGGGGACGGAGAGAAAGGGAAGAATTATTGGAAGCAAATAATAAAAGGGAGGAAAATTTAAGTTTAGAGGACTCAGAAGAGGAAACTGAAGGCGGAGACCAGGAAGAACACGGTAGCGGCTGCCGTTGAGATTGTACTCCCACTCTCAAATTTGCACCGCAGGAGGGTATGGCTGCCATTTTAGTCTATCAATCTCTCTCGGTCCAGTGGTCAAAGAAATACAAAGGAGGATGTGTTGGTCTATCGTCCATGTGTACTCGTTACAGTAGACAACTTTTCGGAGTTCCGGATTTTTAATATATTTTCTTCCCATGCTTCGGCCATTATTTGTTGCATTCTTTAGGTTAACAATCCATTTGGATTGATGCGAGTCGTTGTACAGTATATCTGTACTGTTGTGTTAGCAACAATGTTATCATAATCAGATTCAACATCGGACTACACAGATAATTAAATTATAATTTAATTAATAAAATTAAATTTAATTGAATTTTTATTTTTTAAATAAAATTATTTATAAAAAAATTTAATAATATAATATAAATAATACTATATTAAATAAATTATATAAAAATAATAAAATGAGTAAATAATTAGTATATATAAAAATAAATTTAACAATAGTAATATAAAAATTTATTATAAAGTGGAATTATTAAAATTTATTTAGATGATAAATTTTAGAAAAAAGTTATGAAACAATTAATATGTTTATATTCCATTTAATATAATTTTTTTATGATTTTTTAATTAAATAAATTTATTAAAATAATTATATTTAAAATTATTTAATTATTGATCAATTAAAATATAATTAATTGAACAAATTTTATTATTAATATTCTTAAATTACTTTTAAATCATAAAAATAACTTAAAAATACTAAAAAAATTATAAGTTTAAAATAATGTAACAATAATGCAAAAAAAGAGCTAAAATTATAAATTTTTCGGTTCAACCTGATTCTGTTCCTGGTTCAATCTATTTTTTCGATTCAAATCGGTTCAATTCAATTTTATCACTTTCAATTTTTTACTAAACCAAATCGAATTAACTGTTGATTCCCGATTGAACCAATTTAGTTCAGTTTTAATAACTATGGTTAGCAATATATTTACTTATTTCTGCTGTTAAACATTGAAATAAGTAAAATCGAATTAATATTTATTTTAATTTATATATGAGTAAAATTGAATCGATAATTATTTCAGTTTGTATAATTTGATTTTTAAAAATTTTAATTTATTTAGTTAAGTTCTTATATCATAAAAATTTAATTGATTGAATTTTTAAAATGACATCGTTCTAAGTGTGTAAATTGATATTATTTTACATAAAAATAATATTGTTTTAATATTTTTATATATAAAAAATAAAATATATAAAAAATTTGATTCATTTAATTTTTTTAATTTGATTTTTTTAAAAATTCAATTGATTCAATTTGATTTTCCATATTTAGTTTTGACCGTTTATATTTTTAAGAAGAGTTTAATCTATTCGATTTAATCAATTTTCGAACTGAATTAAACAAACCAACCGAATGCTCAACTCTAATTAACATAGTTGTTTCATAATTATATTATTTTCTAACTAATGAAATGATGTATTGGTGATTTTGCATTGCTATCATTTTTTTTCAATTGTAATTATTTTATCTAATATTTCAATATAAACTTGTTATTTTTTCACTTTCATTAATTTTTTAGAGTATTTAAATAAATTAACCCTTATCTAAATAAAAAAAATACTATAAAAATGTAGCACATTATATAATAAATAAAACATTTTATTCAATATATTGAGTCCAACAATAATATTTATGATACGATACACTATTTAACGATATAGTAGGAAACAATAGAAAACAATCATTCAAATAAATGTGTAATTCTTTGCATTAAAAATTTTCTACAGTTTTAAATTCTGATCATATTAAATCCTAATTTAATGAAAAAATTATTTATATACTTGATTGAAAGCACTTATCAAAATTCTTTCTATATTATATAGATAAATTAATTAACAAGTCGGATAAAAAATAAGTAGTTCGTACCATTTAAAAATTGTCAAAATCTCATTCAGAAGATAACATTAACGATTTTCGTCCATTGAAAATTAGAGCAACAATAAATTTTGAACTCATTGGTTTCAATTGTAATAGATGGCAAGACCTAGAATTCCCGTAGCGAATTATGTGTTACCGTTTGGACTTAATATGATTAACATATAGAAAATTTCTACACGTCTTATTTATTAAGAATTTAATATAATTAAAATTAAAAACTAAAAAATTCGATATAGAAAATTTTGGTAAAGAAATCCAATGTTAAAAATTGTAAAAATTGAATGTGTCCTTTTCTTAAGGCACCGGCTCATATTATATTCCATTTAAAAAAGAATAATTACAAATAAAACTCTAAAATATAATTCATTTTCAATTAACTTCCTAATAAAAATGTTGTTTACTTAAATCCCTCATGCTACTTATTTTTAAATTCACCCAATTTAAATATTTTTGCAATTGAATAATTAACATTAGTAATGATTTTCAAATTAAAATTTTTATCCAATAAAATGTCAAAATCTTGACGATATAAATTATTATATTATTCCCATATTTTAATTGTAATGTGCTCTATATTTAAATGAAGTGAAAACTAAATTTAGTGGCGTATTTAATTAAGCACATGCTAAAATTTAATGTATCATTAAACTGTGAGTTTAATTTAAAAACGATTCATATATTGAGATTTTATTTATAATTATCCTAAAAAAGGGAAAATGCATTAAGTTATATGTAATGTTATGATTTTTTTTTCATTAATTCCCAAAAGAATTGGGTTTTATATTTTCATTTTTTATTTTATTGAGTGCTTTATTAAATTTTCGTGTTTTTCCTAAATGGTCGAAATTTTTGTTTTCACCGCAATTTATTTTTTTCAATTTGTCCTTAATCTTTTACTTTACTTCTTAAAGATTTTTACCAATATTTCAATACCAATTATTTTTTGTTTACTCTACAATGTTGATTAACACTTTCCTATGGAATTATAAAGCAATACGGGATTTAAGAATCGTTTTTTTTTTAGTGAGATCTAAGAATTTTTTAATTTGTGAAATTTTAGGCCACTCAAAAATTATAAATAGTAAAATAGTATTGTTGATCACGGTAATCCTTTTAAGTAAATATTGTAGAAAAATTTAATATATCGGTTAAAATTTTCAAAGGCCTATGAAAGAATTGACTCATAGACTTGAATATTCTTATAGTTAGTTAGTGATTAAGCAAGTATAAAATAAGAGAGTAAATTATTTCACATCTAAAATTTACAAAATGAAAAAAGTGTTTATAAATATTTGTGGTGCTCTTTTAAAATAAAGTGATTTGATGGGAGTTTTGGAAAGAACGAAAATTGGCTATAAGTTAAATTAATAATTTATAGTTAAAGATTGGCACTTGGGGCACTTGAATATTAAAATAGCAAGCTATTTTGTGATACATAATGAATTAATAAGCCAAACGAATTAAAAGTAATTTACTCATAAATAGGTAGTTGTTTTAGTTCATTTTACACAATAGATTGTTTTCTCATAAATAGCTAGTTATTTTGATTTATTTACAACAACAACGTTCAAGTGAACTAAAATTTCTAATTAAAGGCATTTAACAATATATTTACACAATTGATTGTTTTCTCATAAACAACTAACTGTTTTAGTTTATTTAAATAGCAATATTCAAATGAACTAAAATTCCTAATTAATGATATTTAACAATACAGTTATTAGTAATTAATTAAATAATTAATTGTTTCTACAAAGTGCCTATTCATAAGGAGTTGTGTCTATTTGATACATCAAAGATATTATAAATAGATGTTCTCTCCATCAACAGATTATGAATGTTAACATTATCTCTACTTAATTGCTCTAGAATTTTGATATGTTCTTGGGAAAACGTCTATCTGTGTGGTGTGGAGTTTGTATTTTGGCTTTGTAAATCCTAGAGAAATACTACCATTAAATCCCAGTAGCAAATAGTTGGGGTATTAATTCCTTGAGGATAGAGATCACTCTATCAAAGGTTGAATTCAATTTTATTTTCTATCTTTTGCAATTTATTTACTAACAATCTTAAAGGATTAAATTTAATTATAGAGGCTACTGGAGTTAACAAGATGTTCAATTTGGAGGTGCTCAAACTGGATCATTTTAATGGCATAAAATTTACTTGCTAGAAAGACAAGCTATTGTTTTTCCTCACTAAATTGGGAATTGCTTATCTATTGAGTATTGATCTTCCTGCAATTCCTAAACCATCTAACAATGACACCGAGGAAATCAAGGCGTCTCATAGAAAACATGAAGAAGATGAGATTCGCTATAGATATTTTATTCTAAACTATTTATCTAATCATTTATATTATTTGTTTCATCTAATCAAGTCACCGCAAGAAATCTATAAGGTCTTGGAGAATAAATATGCTTCTGAAAAACAAGGCAAAAACATATTCTTGAGTATGAAATTCTTTGAATTTCAGATGATAGATAGCAAGTCTAACATGGAACAAGTTTATGAATTACTGTTACTTTTTTCTAGACTCAAGGACTTTAAAGTAGATGCGTCCCAATCTCTTCAAGTGGCTGCTATAATTACAAATTGCCAACTAGGGGTATGTATGGGATGGGACGATTCAGGATTCACTAAATCTTAATACCATCCTAAATGTTCTAGAACTACTAAAATTCAAGACCCAATCCCGTCCCATTTTTCTAAAAAATCAGTCCCATCCTAATCCATTTTTTGGAACAAAATGGAACATAATTTCAAGATTACAAGATACATCGGAATGGTATGGAATGAAATGAAATTGAAATATCTCATTTAAAATATCTTAACTATGTAAAATAATAAATAACAAGTTTGTTCTATATTTCATCCAAAACATAGTAAATATATTTATAAGAATAAAATATTTTTAAGAACATATTTTCAAAATAGTAAAATACATTTATTATATTTTCACACATTTTTACTCAAAATATTACCAAAAAATAACATAAATTAATTAAAAATATATATTATTAAATATATAGTGTACATAATTGTATTTTATATCTGCGTGTTCATATATGTGTGTGTGTACATATAATCAAATGTGACACCCCTTACCCGATCCGAATAAGAAGCGACCCAGAACCACTATCTATCTTATTACTTGTTCAATTTACTTAGACTATTTTCGCTTTACTCTCACATGATTAACATAATGATACAAAACACTCTTTAACAAAAACTCTTTACTAGGTTAACTATCATGTGATTATCGTGTGAGAAATCCGATAGCGTAACAGCTGTACCAATGACACAATTCCCACAGTGAATAGTAATCTGCATACAAAAAACACTTCTACAATCTCAACATCCAATAATATACATCGTGATCCTTCTGATCATCCAGACATACATATTCACTAACTCATTCAACTCACAGATCAACCACGTAAATGTTATATCTCATACATACATAAGAAATCAGAACCAATAACTATGCATCATCATAAATCTTTATATATATATATATAT
>CANXYI010904097.1:0-15124 GCA_948208565.1 Hura crepitans
ATGTATGATGAGACTTAATTGGAAGAATTTCCTCCAGAATATAAGATTTGTAAGCCTTCCATTAATATGAATTAAACTAGAGTTCTCTTTAATATTGAGTTATTGAGCATACTAAAGCCCATGCTACATTGGATATGTTTAAATCATATTAATAGGTTTGTCTTAGCATGGTTATTAGTTTGTTAAGCATATTCAAGGCTAATAATCATGAGGAAAGATTGAGGAGATATGTATATGATACATATGCATCAAATGTTGATAACCCAATGATTAGTAATTACATATGTTGTAATTGACATAAGATGCATACCATTTAGTTAATGGTTAGGTTTGTTAAGCATACTTAAGGCTTTGACCTTAAACAAAATGGATACTGACCCATTAGGAAAGCTTCCAATGAGCTTTTCTAGATCAATCAATGAGAGCTATTGATTCATAATAAAATAGTGGGAGTAATGCGCAATGTTTAAAGACCTTAAAATTGTTGCATACATATATATGATCATACTCTAACATGATTTCATTTTCACATGCAATATCACTACCATAATGTCTTCCAACTTGAATTTACACCAATATTGACTAAAATGACTTTGAAATATGAGAATAGTTCTCAGAAGTGAGAAGATAGATATGTGTTAAACACATATGTTCCACCACATTTGATTGATGAAAATTCCAACTGGGAGTTGGAAGCTTTTTCAAAAGAATATAGGGATGTCAATATGATTGCCTTTATGTCTCCTAAACTTTAGAATGAGCATGAGCATGTGATGCTCATATCATTAAATATCATCTTACTAAGTAAAAGATATGTGATATCTAAGCCATTATTCTAAAGATAATGAAGGACACTTCAAGTGTTAAAAGTGTTGGGCTTCAATTCCATGATTTTATGACATATTAGAATTAAGAGTTCATTTTATAATCATAAAAATATGGTAAATCTGATCAAGACTTTTCTATTAGGAATAGAAATTATAGTCTAATTAGTTAAAAGCCTATAGAAGTGGAAAGAAGACTGCCATAGAAGGCATGTGCTTCTACTATGGAAAATCTGGGCATTGGAGGTGCAACTGCAAAGCCTACTTGGAGTCTCGTGAGAAGGAGAAGCAAGGAGTTGCTTTAACTTCAGGTATTAATGTGATTAAAATTAATACTAGTACTTCTATTGATAACTTAACATGGGTATTGGATACCGGATGTGGTTCTCACTTAGTTTTCTATGCAGAGACTAAGGAGCAATAAGAAAGTAGAAAAGGGATATGTGGACTTACGTGTAGCGAATAGAGCAAGAGTTGCTACATTAGCTGTAGGATTATATCATCTTGTTTTACCTTTTGGATTTGTATTAATTTTAGACAATTCTATTATGTTCCTTCTTTATGTAGAAATAATATTTCAATTTCTTGTCTTATTAAACAAGGTTTTGATATTTCCATTTATAAGAACAAAGGTTGTTCTATTTAATTGGATAATATGTTTTACTGTTCAGGTACAATACTCATGGTATTTATGTTTTGGATAAAGATAAAGAGGTGCATAACATTAGTACCAAGAGATCTAAGATAGAAAACTTGATGCCATCTTATCTATGGCATTATCACCTTGGCCATATAAATGAGAAATGCATAACTAAGTTACACAAGGAGGGTAGCTTGGGATCATTTAATTGTGAATTATATGATACATGTGAGTCTTATTGTAACACCCCTTACCTATTCGGTAAGCAAATAGACAAAAGACATTACTTCCAAAAGGCCACCCATCCTTGGATTTCCCCGGGTAGCTTTCATTTAACTTCTACTAATATTTACTCTTAATCATATTACAATATTAATTTCTGATGCCAATGATTTTTAGCATATCTCCTAGACACATACTATTATTAGTCCTATCTTACAGTAAATTATCATACCCAACTATTGACTATAACAACAAACTTTTTTTACTCTATGATTGTAATATACCCTCCATTTTTCAAAACATAATATTACCCAATACCTTATAGTAACATGCATGAGTACATCTATCCCCTATCTGATAATAAATTTAAAAAAGACACCATCTTACTTAGATAGTCTTCGGCTACACTATTGGCCACCTTACAACACCCGTCAAAACTATTACCTATGCATCAGACAACCAATACACTGAGTATACACTCAGTGGTGAATTTAACCAAACATGCATTATAACATAAATTCAATTCCACATATAATCAAGCCTCTAATAATAGACTAATTATTACCTAAGTCCTTATCTATAGCTTTTCCTATTGATTCTTAAGGGAATATTTTTAAGAATACTCACTTGTTTACTAATACTATAGCATATCAACCATTAGCTTATGTTTTGGATATTCTTTCAGTACTTACTTATTCTTCACTTTTCATTAATATACTTTTTTTGTAAATATATTTTCAAAACTCATGTTACTTTGATTAGATAGTTTATTAGCCTATTTTCATCATTACTTAATCAGCTTACACTATTAATTCCTTTATCATCCTAATATAGATTGTATTATAGGTCTAATTTTCATTAGGTAATCCATTCAAGGTTTGTTTATAATAGTCTCACTCTTCTGTGTCTTAACCCCTTTCTGTATGCTTTTGTTATCGATTCTTTTTCCCATAAGTCCTTTATTTCCTTTAGGATCTATACTTAAAGTTTAGGTGCTTATTGAGTATCCTCTTTACATAGCTTAACTCTTATTCCTATTGATTTTACTCGTAGGGTATCTCAACTATTATAGCTAAGATGCTAGACTTTTTATATCTATCATTAAATCCATTTAACTTTCTTAGTTATTCCATTTATAACTCTTAAGATTTAGGAAAAACTCTCAACCATTGGATATCAGTAAAAATTGTTATGCAGCAGCCCCCATTCTGGGCCTCGATAGCTACACTTACCTGGTCTAAGAACCGAACAAATAATAACTAGTACAGTGGCCCATATTTTGGACCTCGATGTCTATATACACCCTTCATCTGATAGCAGGGATCAGTTCCTCAAAACCTCCCAATATCGAAAAGGTAGATAGCAGCGATTAGTCCATAGACCTCTCAATATCTACAAAGGGGATAGTAGGGATTAACCCCCTGAGACCTCCCAATATCCCAATATGCATCATTATAAGCAACATATCTGGTGGACTACAGGGATCAGCTCTATGAGACCTCTAAATATCCACAAGTGGGGAGTAAGGATCAGTCCGTAGACCTCCTAATACCCGAAATGTGCAGGCTTAAGTAATTACTCAGCGACTGCACCCACTTACATAGGCTAAAACCTATTTAGACCTAGCCTTTAGCAGCTGCTAATCCCTAGTTAACTGGTTAACTTATCTAGTGTATGCTTAACCAGTGGCTAATATTTCATATTATTTATCTTTATGACCATTACTCATTACTTTCATTGTTTGAGATATTGATAATAGAAACATTGTTCTCATTTTTCTCATCTGCTAGTATATGATTTAACAATTCATTCAGTATCCTGCAAATCTCCCATACTACCAACTCGTGTTTCACTTCCTTTATTATCATTGTTCAATTCTCCTTTAATTTTGTTTCTGTATTTTGTCTTAGAACATTTTTATATTCTTTTATTCTATGCTATCTCTTTCTTTTACTATAAGATAACGACTCATTTTTTTCAAATCAGATATTTTATGATGTACTCTTAAAATTTTACAAGTATTTTGTTATTTGTAATACTCGAGCTCAATCCCAGTGTATTGTCATGATACTCTATGTAACCATTATATCAAATGAATATAATTTATACCTTATCAAATGTATCTTCACTTTTATGCTTGAGTTTAACCAAATTATCATTTGTTTATCTTATTCAAGTTGATCTAGTTATAACTCATGTGATAACAATATTTGGATCCTATCACATAATTTTATTCTTCAGTACTTCTAAAAGTGCAGCCCTATATCCACCTTTATATTTTAAATTTAATCCACTTATTATGTTTCTCCTCTACTAGTCATCTATTTAAATTATTTCTATGTCGATAGGGCATAGTTATCTGACTATTTCATGTGATCATTTTTATATGAGATAGTTACGGGTCACTTTTATTTCCTAGACAATTATAGGTCATTTTACGCAATGGTTGCTATTCATTTGGTCCTTTTTCATTTCTCCTTTACCTCATACCATTATACCTTAAAGTATTCCACACCATCGACTATTAAATTTATATTATCATACCAAATCATCATTTCTAACATAAATCCTAAAGAAAAAAACACATCTTAATTAAATTCTAACATCTATGTTTAATGTTATATGCTATATTTAATTTAAGCCATATTTTTACATTTCATTCTCATGTTTTATTATCACTACATCATGCCTTATCATATTCTAACCCATAACCATACATATATCCCCACATTCCATGTCACTCCCATATCATGCCTCACATTACCATCCTAATATCCCTTGTATCCATGCCATGCACCCATGTACATGCCATGATATACATTCAGACATGTATACACCATATACTTTCTACATCCAAAACACATCCACATCATCTTATATCCATTAATTGCACATCCTAGCATACATAACACATCTAAATCACCATACACAACTACAACTTTCATAAACACACATATAACCCCAAACCTATATTTCTTGAAAAGTATGTTTCGGTTAAATTCACTTGCCAATCAAAAAGACCCTTAAAATTCTCAAGAACTCCTTGTTGTCTAGCCACCATAGTGGCTTTTCCACCTCTCTTTAAGCCTTCTTTTGGCTTCCAAATGCCTCAATTACCTCACACACATACACACACACACGTGTTAGGCATCCTTAGACATCAAATTGCAGTCAAAATCCAAGGAATTCACAAAGAACAACAATGGAACTCACCTAAACACCTTGTCCCAGATTGTCTCTAACTAGTAATTTTTGGGGATTTATTTCTCCCAATTGAAGCTCCTTTTGCTACAATTCTTTTTCCCTCAATCTTCTGACATCCCATAGAATATTTGGAAACAAAAATGATGAATTTTGGTTAAGGGATGAGGGAGATATGCTAGAGAAATTAGGGGATGGCATTCAGGTTTTTTTCTAGGCAGTCTGAACCACGAAATTTTTGAGAATTCTTTCTCCAGACTAAGAGCTCCTTTCCCTTTGATTCTTTTTCCCACAGTTCACCAATAGGCTAACTTAAATTTAGAAACTATAATCATGAATTTAGGTGAGAAATGAAGGAGATATGGCCAATTGAATAAAGAAGAGGCATCTAGAATTTTCTTGGGCAACAAAGGGAAATTTTATTTTCTCTCTCTTTTTCTTTTCTTGTTGTTCTAATGAATGTTTGCCACTTGTCCAACCACTTGGACACTTGTCATGGCTCTTAGGCTAGCTGGCTTGGTACAAGTGGGTCCCATGACCACTTAAACCATCGCGACACGGCTTGATTTTAGTAATTGGGCTACTAACTTCGGGAAATTTTTAAAAATCACATGATCATAAAAAAAAATGCACCATTTGTTTCTAAAATCCTCATTTGATCCCAATTATATGCCTATAAAATTTCATCGCCTAATTCCATCATAAAATAGGCGAACTAAAGTTTTGAGAAATTTTAATAACTTAATTGGTGGCAAAACTTTAAGATTTCACCAAAATTCGTACGGACGTCAAAAAATTACATCGTTAGTTTTAAAATTCATATTTAATCTCCTCCATATACTCGTAAATTTTTGTGGCCAAACTCCATCAATAGGAAGTTTTCAGACTATCTCGATTTATGTGAAACCTCAAAAATTACGAGAATTCACAAATGATCTCCGATTTCAAAAATTCTTTCACCATTGGATTCAGTGAAATTTTTAAGCTTCAGGGGTGTTGTTTTTAGGTCTGTTTGGGCACATCTCAGGTTAGTCTTGTCTCGAAAAATTTTTATTACACCGATCAGTAGCTTACAGTCTAATATGAATTATTGGTTCTACTAAATTTTAAAATTTTAACTTTTTCATTAGTTTAAAGCCCCTAAAAGTTTCATGGCTAGTGCCATTACCTCGGTCCATGTGTAAGTGTCCCAGTGCCCCGAGCACACTTCTCAGAATCTGTGGCACAGTTCACAGAGCCTCAACACATAGGCGTTACAGTTCTTCCCCTCATAAGAAATTTCGTCCTCGAAATTTTTTATAGTCGTACGATTAATTATTTCAACATTCCATTTTTTCCTTCCCATCTCCTTTCCTTCTAGTAGGTTTAAACCTTAGTATTCCAATTAGGTATAGGCTCTTAGGGCACTCCATACTTTTCCCATTTATTTTCTTAGACATCTTGAACATTATAAACCTCTTATTTCCTTCTAGCCTTGTCCTTTTTTTTCAGGCAGATTCTTTACACTTCTTCTTTACCTTTGATATGGGTAGAGCTCCCCCAATATACTCTTTAACATTACTACATCAGAGTTCATCATCTTTTTATTATTAAATATCATGAAGCAGTATACTTTTATAACATCCAATTTTCACACTCTATTCCTCATTAGAACACAGAGCACTACAGAGGTGTTTTTACGCATTCGCATTTCTTTCAATGCTAGGCTGCACCTCTTTTTTTTCTTAATCTCCGTGTTTTAGACTTAAGATAAATTTCTTCCCTTCTAGACTCTGTTGCCCTTTATCTTATTCAAAATTGTTTGCATTGTCTCATTAGTGGGTACAAATCTTTAATACAAATTTTGGCACTACAAAGTAATATCCTTATTTAAATTCCTATATGATCCCTCTTCCTTAAGCATCTCAAATGTAAGCCACATTGCTTTTCCCTCGTCCTTTCTTCTAACTAGTTACTTAGCCATACCTTCCTACCTTAAAACAATTAAGAATAACTTTATTACTAGTTTTCGTTCATATATCTAATAGTTCCAATACTTTACCCTTATTAGGTTTAGAGTGTTAAGCTACTTTTCTATGCTCATTGCAAACTATCAATGCCTTTCATCATTCTATTCTTACTGTAGCCTCATAGAGATCTTACCTTCACATTTCTAATCCTTTCTACTCATTATTCCTTATCATTTCCTTTTTATTTTCACCATATTATTTTTATCTCTCTTTCTCTCAACTCTGTCAAGTCCCTTTTATTTCAAGGCTATTAACATGCAATGCTCATTTCGTATAACACATGTATAAATTTTTCCATTATGAAAAACATGTGGTGGCAAAATGCAACTATGGAAAATGTCAAGATGCAACTTAAACTACACAATGAAATGCCCAGGCCCGGTAGTAAATACATTAAGGAAGAATAATAGCCCTCATCCTTAGGGATCTTGATAGATGTTTTCTATCCTTAATTCTATCCCTATTCTCTTACCATAAACCTCCAACTCGGTCTTACTAAACATTTGCATCTTATTTCTATCTCATTTCTAGTTTCCCTGATCTCATTCCTATTTAGCTCTTATATTCTCTTATTCCTCGATATTGATGTCTCATGCCTTTATCCTTATAATTTTCCTTACCCAACAAGGGCTAATCTCCTTTTTACCTTTATTATCTAAAGTCCATTCACCTTATTGTCCTTTTACTATCATTATTCCATATGCAGGGTTACTACCCTTTTTCCTTTCCAATGTTTCTATACACTATTTGCTTGAATGTCCATATAGTTCCATCCATATAATCCTCTAAGCTTGTTAGTTTTCACCAGAATATCATTGATCTCCACTAGGGTTTCATTAACAACACTAACCATCTCAACTTAGGAGGAAGAGGGTTATACAAAGTCAAAATTCCATTACTTTTACCCACTTTTTCCATTAAATGAGAATTTCACCTGCCATTTCACCAATAGTTTATTGACAATCTTCACTTTCCAGTAGTGTAGTAGCTATCTGAACATCCTAAAATTCCTAAGGCACTCATGCATTACTACTTAGAACCACCTAAACCCGCTCTGATACCACTAAATGTAACAAGCCCTTCCTATTCAGTAAGCAAACAGACAAAAGATGTTACTTCCCTGAGGTCACCCATCATTGGATTTCCCCGAGTAGCTTTTGTTTAACTTCCACTAATATTTACTCTTAACCATATGACAATATTAATTTTTGATGCTAATGATCTGTAGCATATCTCCTAGACATATACTATTACTAGTCCTATCTTAAATGAATTATCATACCCAGCTATCGATTATAGCAACAAACTTCTCTTACTCTATGATTGTAATATACCTTCCATTTCTAAAAACATAATATTACCCAATACCTTACAGTGACATGCATGAGTGCCTCTATCCACTATCACATAATAAATTTAAAAAGGACACCATCTTACCTAGATAGTCTTCGACTACACTATTGGTCACCTTACAACACCCGTCAAAACTATTACCCGTGCATCGAACAACTAATACGTTGAGTATGCACTCAGTGGTGAATTTAACCAAACATACATTGTAACATAAATTTAATTCCACATACAATTAAGCCTCTAATAATAGACTAATTATTACCCAAGTCTTTATCTATAGCTTTTCCTATTAATTCTTAAGGGAATATTTTTAAGAATACTCACTTGTTTACTGATACTACATCATATCAACCATTAGCTTATGTTTCGAATATTCTTTTAGTACTTACTTATTCATCACTTTTCATTAATATACTTTTGTGTAAATATATTTTCAAAACTCATGTTACTTTGATTAGATAGTTTATCAGCTTGTTTTCATCATTACTTAATTAGCTTACACTGTTAAGTCCTTTATCATCCTGATATGGATTGTATTATAGGTCTGATATTTATTAGGTAATCCATTCAAGGTTTATTTATGATGATCTCACTCCTTTGTATCTTAACCCTTTTTGTATGCTTTTATTATCCATTCTTTTTCCTATGAGTCCTTTATTTCCTTTAGGATCTATACTTAAAGTTTAAGTGCTTATTGAGTATCCTCTTTACATAGCTTAACTCTTATTCCTATTGATTTTGCCCCTAGGTTATCTCAACTATTATAGCTAAGATGCTAGTCTTTTTATGTTTGTCATTAAATCCATTTAAGTTTCTCAGTTATTCCATTTATAACTCTTAAGATTTAGGAAGAACTCTCAACCACTGGATATTAGGAAAAGTGTTATGCAGTAGCCCCCATTCTGGGCCTCGATAGCTATACCCACCTAGTCTAAGAACCGGACAAATAACAACTAGTATAGTGGCCCACATTTTGGACCTCGGTGTCTATACATACCATTTATCTGATAGTAGGGATCAGTTCCTTAGAACCTCCTAATATTAGAAAGGCAGATAGCAGGGATCAGTCCATGGACCTCCCAATATCTATAAAGGGGATAATAGGGATCAGCCCTATAGGACCTCCTAATATCCTAATACATATCATCACAAGCAACATATCTAGTGGATCACAGGGATCAACCCTGTGAGACTTCCAAATATCCATAAGTGCATAGTAGGGATCAGTGCGTAGACCTCCTAATACCTAGAACGTGTAGGCTCAAGTAATTACTCAGCAGCTACACTCACCGTATATAAGTTAAAATCTATTATGACCCAGCCTCTAGTAGCTCCTAATCCCTAGTTGATCGGTTAACCTATCTAGTGTATGCTCAACCAGTGGCCAATATTTCATATTATTTATCTTTACGACCATTACTCATTACTTTCATTGTTTGAGATATTGATAATAGAAACATTATTCTCATTTTTCTCATCCGCTAGTATATGATTTAACTATTCATTCAGTATCCTGCAAATCTCCTATGCTACCAACTCATGTTTCACTTCTTTTGTTATCATTGTTCAATTCACCTTTAATTTCATTTCTGTATTTTGTCTCAGAACATTTTTATATTCTTTCATTCCATCCTATCTCTTTCTTTTATTGTAAAATAATGACCCATTTTTTTTCAAGTCAGATATTTTACAATGTACTCTTAAAATCTTACCAGTATTTTGTTATTTGTAATAATCAAGCTCAATCTCAGTGTATTGTCATGATACTCTGTGTAACCATTATATCAAATAAAAATAATTTATGCCTTATCTAATGTATCTTCACTTTTAGGCTTGAGTTTTACCAAATTGTCATTCGTTTATCTTGTTCAAGTTGGTCAATTTATGACTCGTGTGATAACAATATTTAGATCCTGTCACATAATTTTATTCTTTAGCACTTCTAAAAGTGTAGCTCTATATCTAACTTTATATTTTAAATTTAATCCACTTATTATGTTTCTCCTTTACTAGTCATCTATTTAAATTATTTCTATGTCGATAGGGCACAGTTATTCGACCATTTCATGTGATCATTTTTATATGAGACAGTTACAGGTCACTTTCATTTCCTAAATAGTTATAAGTCTTTTTACGTAATGGTTACTATTCATTTGGTAATTCTTCCCCTATTTATTTGGTCCTTTTTTATTTCTCCTTTACCTCATACCATTATACCTTAAAGTATTCCACGCCATCGACCATTAAATCTATATCATCATACCAAATCATCATTTCTAACATAAATCAAAAGAAAAAACACATCTCAATTAAATTCTAACATCTATGTTTAATGTTATATGTTATATTTAATTTAAGCCATATTTTTACATTTCAATCTCATGTTCTATTATCACTACATCATGCCTTGTCATATTCTAACCTTTAACCATACACATATCCCCACATTCCATTTCACTCCTATATCATGCCTCACATTACCATCCTAATATCCCACGGATCCATGCCATGCACCTATGTACATGCCATGACATACATTTAGACATGCATACACCACATACTTTCTACATCCAAAACACATTCACATCATTTTATATCCTCTAATTACACATCCTAGCATGCATAACACATCTAAATCACCATGCACACCTACACAACTACAACTTCTATACATACACATATAACTCCAATCCTACATTTCTTTAAAATACAAAGCATGTTTTAGTTAAATTCACTTACCAATTAAGAAGACCCTTAAATCCTCAAGAACTCCTTATTGTCCAGCCACTATGGTGGCTTTTCCACCTCTCTTCAAGCCTTCTTTTGGCCTCCAAATGCCTCAATCACCTCACACACAAGTGTTAGCATCCCTAGGCATCAAATTATAGGTAAAATCTAAGAATTCACAAAGAACAGCCATGGAACTCACTTAAACACCCTGCCCTAGACTATCTCTAACTAGTAATCTTTGGGGATTTATTTCTCCCAATTGAGAACTTCTTTTGGTGGAATTATTTT
The DNA here is from genome assembly GCA_948208565.1 of Hura crepitans. Classification (NCBI taxonomy): domain Eukaryota; kingdom Viridiplantae; phylum Streptophyta; class Magnoliopsida; order Malpighiales; family Euphorbiaceae; genus Hura; species Hura crepitans. Next base: position 11,268 of record CANXYI010904097.1, read on the forward strand.
TCCCTCAATCTCCTAACATCCCAAAGAAAATTTAGAAATAAAAATGATGAATTTTGGTTAAGGGATGAGGGAGATATGACTAGAGAAAGTGGGGGATGGCATTTAGGTTTTTTTCTAGGTAGTCTAGACCATAAAATTTTGGAGAATTCTTTCTCCTGATTGAGAGCTCCTTTCCCTCTAATTCTTTTTCCCACAGTTCACCAATAGTCCACATTAAATTTAGAAACTAGAATCATGAATTTTAAGTAAGAAATGTAGGAGATATGGCCAATTGAATAAAGAAAGGGCGTTTAGAATTTTCCTAGGCAGCAAAGGGAATTTTTTTTTCTTTCTCTTTTTCTTTTTCTTATTGTTCTAATAAATTTTTGCCACTTTTCTAGCCACTTGGACACTTTTGATGGCTCCTAGGCTAGCTGGCTTGGTACAAGTGGGTCTTGTGACCACCCGAACCCTCTTGAAATGGCTCGATTTCAGTAATAAGGCTGTTAACTTTGGGGAATTTTTAAAAATCACATAGTCATAAAAAAATGCATCGTTTGTTTCTAAAATCCTCATTTGATCTCAGTTACACACCTATAAAATTTTTTGGCCTAATTCCATTGGGAAATAGGCGAATTAAAGTTTCAAAAAATTTTAATAACTCGATTGGCGATAAAACTTTAGGAATTCACCAAAATTCACACGAACCTCAAAAAATTACACTATTTATTTTACATCTCATATTTTAATCCCCTCTATGTACTCATAAATTTTTATGGCCAAACTCTATCGATAGGATATTTTTTAGACTGCTTCGATTTATGTGAAACTTTAAAAATTATGAAAATTCATAAATGATCTTCGATTTTAAAAATTCTTTTACCATTGGACTTAATGAAATTTTAAAGCTTTAGGGTATGGTATTTTGAGTCCATCTAGGAACATCTTAGATTAATTCCAGTTGGAAAAAATTTTATTACACCGATCAGTAGCTTACATTCCAATATGAATTACTGGTTCTACTAAATTTTAAAATTTTAACTTTTTCATTAGTTTAAAGCCCCTTAAAGCTTTATGGCCAGTGCCACCACCTCGATCCATGTGCAAGTGTCCTGGCATCCCGAACACACTTCTTAGACTCTATGGCATAGTTCACGGAGCCTTAATGCATAGGCATTACACTTGTTTATTAGGCAAGATGACAAAATCACCTTTTTTTGGAAAAAGGGTGAGAGAGCAAGTGAGTTATTAGAACTCATACATACAGATGTATGTAGTCCAATGACAACACATGCATATGGAGGCTTCTTATACTTTATTACCTTTATTGATGATCACTCATGATATGGGTATTTGTATTTAATGAAGTACAAGTCTGAAGCTTTTGAAAAGTTTAAAGAATTTAAAAATGAGGTTGAGAAACAACTTAGCAAGAGTATTAAAATTTTTGATTTGATTGAGGGGGTGAATACTTAAGTCAATAATTCCTGGGTTATTTGAGAGATAATAGTATATTATCTCACTGGACTCCTCCATATACACCTCTGCATAACGGTGTATCTGAAAGGAGAAATCAAACTTTATTAGATATGGTTCAATCCATGATGAGTCTTTTAGATTTACCTAAGTCTTTCTAAGGGTATGTACTTGAAATTATTATTTATATTTTGAACAAAGTTCTATCAAAGTTGGTTGATGTTACACCATATGAGATATGGTATAACAAAAAACCTATTATTTCACATATTAAGGTATGGGGATGCCCTACATATGTGAAGAGAATATTGTCAGATAAGCTTAAGGCTAAGTCTGACAAATGCTTATTTATAGGGTATCCAAAGGATACTTTAGGATACTACTTCTACCATCCTTTGGAACAAAAAGTGTTTGTTTTAAAGCATGCAATCTTTCTAGATAAAGAGTTTTTCATGAAAAATCGTAAGAGTAAAACTAAACTTGATGAAGTTTAAGATCCATAAATTGAAGCAAATCAATCGATTGATCCCAATTCTATTACTTATAATGATGAGGTAATAGATGAACCTATGGAAATACAAGTTCCTAGACGATCTACTAAGGTTAGGACTATTCTAAAGAGATATGGATTTCTCATGGACCAGGACAAAGAGCTGACTATAGTAGAAGATAATGGGCTTACTAGTTATGAGGAGGTTCTAAAAAGTTCAGAATCAAACTCATGGCTTAAGGCTATAAAATTTGAAATGGATTCCACGTACGATAACCTAGTATTGACCTTAGTTGATCCACTTAAAAAGATAAACCCATTAGGTGCAAATGGGTCTTTAAGAAGAAGACTAGCATGGAAGGTAATGTGATTACCTATAAAGCTTGATTGGTAGCAAAAGGCTATCATCAAAGACAAGGAATTGACTATGATAAAACCTTTTCTCCAGTTGTAATGCTTAAATCCATTCGGATTCTACTTGCCATTGCTGCTCATTACGATTATGAGATTTGGCAAATAGATGTAAAGATAGCTTTCCTTAATGGAAAATTGTCAGAAGAAGTGTATATGACAAAACCTGAAGGTTTTATACCAAAAAATGGCAATCAGGTTTACAAGCTTCAAAGATCCGTCGATGGATTGAAGAAAACATCTAGGAGCTAGAATATCCATTTTGATAAGACAATCAAAGAGTTTTGTTTTTTTAAAAAATATGGATAAACTATGTGTTTACAAGAAGGTCCTTGTGTTGTATGGAAATGACATACTACTAATAGGAAATAATGTCTCTATCCTCCAGTCAGTTAAGATTTGGCTAAGTAAATAATTCTCCATGAAAGACCTTAAAGAAGCAACCTATATCTTAGGTATCAGGATCTATAGAGATAGATCCAGAATGTTGCTTGGTCTTTCATAGTTAACATACATAGACAAGATGCTAAAGAGGTTTGGCATAGATCTCTCTAAGAATAGTTATATTCCTATGTTACATGGAAAACACCTTTCTAAATCTATATCTCCTAAGACATAAGAGGAGATAGAGCATAAGAGTAGGATCCCATATGCTTTAGCTATAGGATCTATCATGTATGGAATGTTATGTATGAGACCTAATATAGCATTTGCTCTAAGTGTCATGAGTAGATTCCAATCTATTTATTGAAAGGAACATTAGGTGGCTATAAAGAATATCCTTAAGTACTTGAGAAAATCTAAGGATTTATTCTTGATTTATAGAGGAGATCTACAGGTTAGCGAGTATACTGATACCAGCTTTCAACCTAATAAGGATGATTGTAAATCTCAATTTAGATATGTATACATTATGTATGGAGGAGAAGTTGTTTAGAAGAGTTCTAAATAGAATACGATTGTGGATTTTACCACCAAAGTTGAATACATAGCAGCTTTTAATAAAACTAAAGAAGTTATTTGGATTAAGCAGTTCATTATAGAACTTAGAGTGGTTCTAAGCATTGTTGATCCAATACCATTGTATTGTGATAACAATAGGGCTATTGCATAGGTTTGTGAACCACGGTCTCATCAACGATCCAAAAATGTTCTTCGATGCTACCATCTAATTAGAGAGTTCATTGGTAGAAATGATGTGAAAATTGAAAAGGTGCCCATAGATCAGAACACAACTGATCCTCTCATAAAGGCACTAAGTACATGGGTGATTGGCTCTATTGTAAGTGGGAGATTGTTAGAAATGTGCCATAGAGCTTATGTAATATGGTAGTATTTATGTATTTAAACCTTATGAAATCATACTATAAGGCATTCTTTTTAGATCATGGTACTTTTATATATTACTTATAATGATTTGCAATGTCTTAAACCATATATAATCACAATGCAAAGAAAATCATGAAGTGTTCATGATGTGAGATTCTTATTGCATTAAAAT
>CANXYI010904186.1:0-14868 GCA_948208565.1 Hura crepitans
TTTATTCTTAGTTAAATAAAAATCTGTTTAACATGTTAAAACCATTTCAGCAATCCTTGTGTTGAAAACTCAGTAGCATAACAGCTGTACCGGGATATTATCCTGTAATGAATAATAAACTATAAAAGAAAACTTCTAACCATCCAATAACATCTCAATAGTTCAAACAATGTAGTAATAGAAGATATTTCATACAAGAATGAAAATATGGTTTAAAACTCAATTTAATAGTTACAAAAACAATTACAATCCTAAATTAGGCCCATTCTCTCTCAGGTTACATATAAATGCCACTAATCATATACATCACATAATTGATATGTACAAATGAACAAAATACCAAAAAGTGTCTTGCTCTTAATCTACAACAATTATAAGGCTTTGACTCTTACCTATTCCTTCAACCTATGCATCACAAATAAAATGATGCACTAAGCAAAGTTGTTTCATGGTGTAATTAAGGAAATTTAAGTGCTTACACAATCACACTTATATGCATGTAATTACAATACAATCATATACAATTGTATATATTTATCCATAGAATGCAATTTAAAATAAGTAGAATACTTATGTATACCTTAACCTTATAAATAAGCATATTATCATAATCAACACCTATTACCATTATTAAATCTCAACATTAGCATTTTTAATGAATTACATCACCTAACACATTTTACTGGCCATACTTAAGGAAACATATGACTATATTGGATAATGGGGGACACTAGGCCACAAAGGCCATTAGAACCACAAAGGCCTATCAATCTAGACCCAAACGCCATAATTTAAACTTAAAGTTCATAATAAGGTACTAAAGTACCCTAGTAGTTGCTAAAACCCTAGTTAACTGGCCAACCAATCCAATCTATGTTGTTACCTAGTATGGGCTAATCACCAAATTTTATTTTTCTTAATTTTGCCATTTTAAGTAGCTTAGAATAAACTTTCAAGGATGGTTAGGCTAACAAATGACCAATCGAGAAACTATAATTCTATATGATCCCATTATGTTCCATCATATGCATTCACCATATACAAATATGCATATCCTAATATACCTTCATAAGCTCATATACACATGTTACATAACATGATCATAAATTACTTAGGACATTAATGTGATTTATGTCCATACTTATTCCCATAATTGACATACTTATATTAGTCACACATTTATGAATCTCATCATCTCATAATATACAAATACATTTCAGCCATAGAGCCCATTAAGCATAACTCATATCTAATATAATATGAAAAACACATAACATTATACATGCTCAACACAACCATCACGTATGGCAACCTATTCAGCCATACACAAGGTATCACTTCTCATCACACACCAACTTTTCTTATACACTCTAAATCTTAATTAATACCATAAAATTCTCATTTATAAGAATTTAACTTGTTAGATACACACAAAATTTTAGGTTATTTGGCTATAGCCTAAGCACACACACAAATGTCTAATTGACAAGTTCCATATGCCATTATCATAATAACACACTTAACCATCATTATATATACACGTATACTGCCTGATGCATTATTAATCATCATAAAACATGTATTTTTAGCCATGTAACTATTCGGCCATAATGCATACTCCCAACTAAAAATTCATCATACCATATCCATTGTCATAAAATATATGGATTTAGGCATGTCTCATCATCACTTATGTTAATAAGTAAACATACATGCAAATTACTCAATACACTCGCACACTTGCCTACTTAGGCCATTTAGCCATACATCACTTTAACACCATATATTTTAACACCATTCAAATATCATATTTATAGCAAATAACTCACTTAACAACACTAAAATGCATAAATGCTCATTTATGGCATTTAACACACTTACATACACATTTCACACCCATTATTATTCATAATCCCACACATATGCATGTTAGATTTCCATAATTACACTTATAAAGAGTTTAAAAAACAATACTAGTCTTGTTATGCCTTTTTTTCCCCTTATCCTTTCAATTGCTACCCAACTCAATTGTAAAATATAGACTCATTTTGTAAAAATTCATATAAAATCAAATGACCTTAAAAAATGAAAATTAACAACATAGATGTGTTCTTGGCACTTAGGGATCCTAGGAAAAATGTTGGAACTCAAAAAAACTTACCTAATCAAAATGTGTTTACTATTCATCGAGATCCAAAATAGTCAAAATCCTTCAGTTTTCTTTTGATTTCTTGTTAAACCTAATGTTTAAAGGCCATGAAGGGTTGAATTTTGGTTTAGATTGGTGTTTAGGGAGCAAATTTTGATGAAAGAAAAAGAAAAAGGGGGTGGTCCACCATGAGGAGTCATTAGCTCAAAAAGGGTGAGGAGGGAGGTAAGGGATGATACTATTAAGAGTTTGACCAAATTAAAAATCCCATTTGACTTATATATATGGGAAAATTTAATTAGCCAAAAATCCTTTCTTCTCCCTTTTAATTAAATCTCTCTTTTCTTTCATTCAATTAGCCTTTAATTAAATCCCAAAAATTCAATCAAACCATACCCCACAAGCTTTTAAAACCTCAAGCTCAAAAATTGTGAAAAATTGATTAAAACTTAACTTTTTTTTTGTATCTTTACCCGATTTTGTAAAAATACTTCCTGATATCCAAAAATTTTAATTCTAGTGCCAATATACTATTTGGAATATTTGAGTATCAGGTTGTATCGATTTTAGAATTTTTTGAGCAAAATTTGAATTTTACAGTTCAGCTAAAACTAGATCACTATTCATGTGATACTGCTATAAAATTAATTATCATTTTTAACCATCTAAACTACCTCCATTTTTGCTTCAAATTTGACCCAAAATTATGTTATGATTAATACTTTCATTCAGTAAGATTAGTGTAACTCGGCCTTAGGAAACACTATTTACATCTCAAGAAGTACTATTCATAACATCGGTATTTTTTGAGCATTACACCAATTGAATATCTGGCTTAGGATTAGGGTTAAATGCATTAGGCCTAAGAGGGAAAATTAAAGGGTTTTATTTTGATATGATTTTTTACCATCCTTGTAAAACTTGAAAATCTTAAGATCGTGAATACTGAATATTAAGGTCGTGAATAGTGACCTTAGGATGTGAGCAGAGTTTTATTCTTATTGATCTAGAGTATATATTACAAATAGGTCATGGATGCAGTTTGGCATGAAAATAAAAACTTTCAAATGGTAAATGATTAATAACAAGTTGTATGTAAATAATACCTTCTGAGGTGGGAATAGTGTTTCTTGAGACTTAAGTCACATTAAAGTTATAAGATAAAAGTATTAATTAAGAATTTGGGTAAAGTTTGAAATGAAAATAAAGTATTAAGATGGTTAAAAACATAAGTAAAGTTTTTATGGCAGTGTATTATGAATAGTAACATAGTTAAAGCTGAATTGTAAAATATTTAGTTTTTGCTTAGATGGACCCGAGAATGCCACATCTAATGGGCCATTTATTCTAAGGAGTATATGAGATTGGAATTGAAATTTTTGAACATCAAGAAGTATTTTATAAAAAATAAAGCAAAGAATAAAGTATCATTTTAATTTAATTTTTTAGAGTTTTTGAGTATGGTTTGTTCTGGCCTTTTAAGTCTTGTTTTAAGTGGTTTTATGATACCATGAGGGATAACAATTGAGGGTTTTGAAATGGAAAGATTAATTTTTTATTGAAGCTTGGAAAATTGGAGCCATTGGATCATTAGATGATTCAGTCTTGTCTATTGGTTTTAAAGGGGTATAAAAGGGGGTCAAATGGCTTATTTTGATCAAAAGAGAGATTAATCTTCTTCCTCCTTCTTCTTGTTAAAATTGATGGCATCAAACTTGATACTCCTCCCTATTTTCTTGGTTTTTCCTTCTTTTAAGCCCTCAATTACACATCTACACTCAAATTCAAAGTTTTTTTTTACACATATATAGGTGATTAAAGAAAGAATTAGGGAGCAATTTTGAAGATTTTGGAATATGAAGTCTTGGATGAATAGTAACCTCCAATTGAGTAAGTGGTTGTTTATGGGGTTTTATATTTTTTAAGGTGTATTTTGAGGCTAATAAGAGTTTTATTAAGTTTATTTGTGGTTTGGAAGAATTGGGAATTTATTTTGGATTTTTAAGTATATGTGTGTTGTATACTTGTAGAGAAATAAGCTAAAGACCAAGAGAAAGGGAAAGAAGAGTTTCTTAAGGCTCTAAGGAGTGTTTTAAAGCTATTTGGGTAAGTGTATCTAATATGTTATGCCTAAAATTAATTATATGTGTGTTAAAGTGTAATATTAACCCTTAAATGAATGTGTATTGATGTAAAATGATGTGCAAGTATGCTTAGTAGTTGAAACAAGATTAATGCATGCTTATCTTATGTAAACTAAGTAAAATAAAGATAGGTATATGCGATATTAGTGTTGGCTAAAATATGGGTATGTTTGAGTGTGATTAAATAAATGTGATATATAAGATAATTATATGTAATTGTGATGAGAAATGAAAAGATTATATATGTTTATGTGTAAAATTGTAAGAAAGTATATATATGTGTATATCATCATGTATGATAAAGGTTATAAAGGAAAAAAGTTGATATGTATGTGCTTGTTGAGTGTTTAACATATGATAAATGTGAGAATTGTATGGATATATATGCACTTAAAATTTGGTTGAATGGATGTGAGAGTGGTGGATTGGTTCTAACGTGTCTTAGCATGAGTTTTATGTTTATGTGCAAAATTTGAGATAAGTAGATGTGTGATTAGTGTATGTAAGCCTGAAATTGAGCTAGAAATTTCATAATGCATGAATGGCTTGACTTATAATGTGTACATTTATGGCTAAACCAATTGAGGCATGACAATAGGTTATGATGTGTTTGATGTGCTAATTTTACAACGTTACATGGATATGGCAATAATGAAGGTGAATTGTGAGAGTAATGCATGACGTCGAAATGAGTATGTCAAGAAAGTGAATGTGTACATGTATATATTTAGGATGGCATATTAGAAGGCATGTTTAACTTTGACTAACAGAAGTATAAATGCCATGTTGGTTATGTGATAGCCAAATGGCCTAATGAAGTGCAACGAGAATGTTTTATGCATTAATGATGTGATCATGTTTAAGATCATCTAAGGCTTTAACTAAGTGTACGAATAATGATGCCTATTGATGAAGCACACAATGCATAGAATAAAATTAATGATGTTTATATAATTACATAAGAAATGGCAAAAGATAATTGAGCTAAGTGATTAGTGAGTGGCATGGAAATTAGTATGATCTAAATATAGTTATGAGTTAGTATATGTATGATAATGTAATGTAACTTATGATATAGGAATTAGTATTAACATGATCTATATATTTTATGGTCAAATGGGTAACTTGATTATTTGAATTCATACTTTTAATACATTATGGTCCATTAGCACAAGATATGGATTATGATGCTTGATGTAACCATAGATATACGATGAGGTAAGAAATTAGTGACTTATGTAAATTAGACATATTGTGTGTGGTGAAAGTTATGAAATAACTTTTATTGATACTTGTGCATTAATGAGTAATGAGACATAATGTTAAATAAGTAATGTGATAAAAGACTTTTACTACAGTGCTAAAAACATAATGTATATAATTATGTGAAACTATAAGAAAGAAAGTGTTATGCCTATATAGGTATAGACAACTAGGGAGTTTAATAGCTGCTAGGGTACTTCGGTACCTTTTTATGGCCTTTAAGCCCAGATATTTATCGAGTGTAGCCACCGTAAAGTCTTGTTGGATAGTACACATATATTTATATAGGTGTAGCCGCAATAAGGTCTTATTGGGCACTGCATATATATCTATACAGGTTTAGCCATTATAAGGTCCAGTCAAACATTGCATATATATCTATACGGGTGTAGCCACTATAAGGTCCGATTTTAGGCACTGCACATATATATGACCTTTTGGCTCGAATGAGGCCACTGTGGCTAGCCCCATTATCTAGTATTGAGGTGTTATCTATTGAATATGGGCAAGATAAAGAGATTTATGATTTTAAAATGTTTATGAAGAATTATTTGAGATAAAGTAAGATGAAATATATTTATGCATAAACAATAAATTGTGCATGAGAAGTGGAATAATATGAAAAAGTAAGTTAAATTGGATAATGATAATAAGAATGAGTACATGTTGTCATATGGATCTATTGGTTTATAAATGAGATTTATGCATGATAAAACACTAGATACATAGTAATGGTTTTTCTTATGTGTCTATGACTTTTGCATGCATACATATATAGGATTGGACTATTGACTTATTACATAGTAGAATATGCATGTTATACATGGGTATGTTTTAGACAACTAAATAAGTGATAATTGATAGAATGATATTAACTTAAGGTCAAGGATAGTTATGACAATGTGATATTGTAGTTAAAATTGCATATACAATTTTAGTCAATTGTATGATAAAATCTTTATGTTGGTATTAGTTAATCAAGCTATGTTACCTATCATGAATGTAAATTACATGTATAATGTGAGCCATTTTATATTGGATACACCACTAAGCTGTAAAGCTTAGGGCATCATTTGTTTTGAAATGTATAGGATTTTAAGTTTTATATGATCAAGGATCTCACAAGTTACAGAAGAACATAGAGTTGGAAGAGAAGTTATTTTTTTATTATTGGATATGTTTGTAATTTGTATATGGTAGTAATTAAAGTTGTTTATAAGCACTCATATATCTTGAGTAAAGGCTATAGGCCTAAGTTTGTGTAACATGGATTGTATGCCAAGATACTAAGTGTCGTTTGTATATGTGATGTATAATTTTATATGTTTAGAATTGGGTTATTTGATATAGATGTTTATGAATGGATTAAGTTTGTATAGATAATTTATGTGGATGTCGATCTTTATTCTTATTTAGATATGTGAGAATTATGTATGTTGAGATAAAATGGATATGTAAGTGGAGATTGTGGAAATGATTAAGTATGAGATGTATGAGCCATACAATTATCTTTCCTATGCAAGTTACTATTCATAGTGGGATTTGCATCATCGGTATAGCCGTTATGTTACTAGATTTTTGAAAAAATGATCCTTAGATGGTTTAACCTATTAAGAGTTTTTTGTTAAGTGTGTTTTTATAAGGTTTATGATTATCATGTATGGAAAAGGTTTTAAGTCGTAACTAGAAAAAAATGGTTTTAATGTAAACTGGATATTAAGAGGTTGAATTTTGGTTGTATGCTGTCTCTTACTGAGATCAGTAAACAGACTAAGTGTGGTGTGTCACAAGCCTTTTAAGAGTTAAAAGGCCCACAATTTAGGTTTGGTGTTGATTTAATTTGTGATAAGATTAAGCCTTAATAGGTTACCCTAAAATAGCCTTGAAATTTGCATAGAGGCCTAGTAAATAGGCCCTGCGCATAAAAGAAAAAAGAGGACCATTATATGGACCTTTTTATGGCTTATTTTAATAAGATTTTTATATGATAATTATCTAACCTAGGGGAGCAATTTAAATATAAATATTCTTAAATTAATTAGCCATCAAATGGCCTCTAAAAACCATTTCTATGTATATAAGAGATCTACTGCAGAGCTTGATTTTTCTTTTTTCTTCTTACCAAATCCAAAACACTTTCTAGCCTATAGTCCTTTGGGTTTTCTTCTCATCTTGATTCTTGTGTGGATAGCTTGGAGGTGTTCCTGAGAGGATCATTGTGGTTTGTGACAACCTAGTAAGGTAAAAGTAGAAAAAGGAGCTCTGCATGGATAATGGTAAATGTTTTAAACTTAATTTCCTATTATTCATGCTCATTTTCAAAATTTTTGATGAAAATATCGTTATTTGGTCTTCAAAATTTTAATTTTCCGCTATGCATACCTCCTGAAAACTAATAAGTAATCCACTTAAGTCTCAGTCTAAAAAGCTTTTAGAATCATAATATTCCTATTTGGTCTTTGATTCCTATTCTAGTGAGACTTCTCATTCAGATGAATGGGAATACCTCATTAAAAGCCTTATGAACACTCCTTTTATGAACCTAAATTAGGAGGAGCAATTAACCTAAGGAATCTATATGTTAAAGCTATTCTACAAGCCTTAACCCTCACTCAAATTCTTTATTTCTTTGTAAACATAACTTTTATCTTGTTGCTTAGAGATTTATCAATAGGTAAAACTAAGGCCATTATTTCAATCTTGCTTTTCTTTACTTTATTTGCTTGCTGATGATCTCTTATGACTAATTAGCTATGTGAGGTGATTCTCTAAAATCCTTATGCTAATTATAAGAGTACGTTATTATTTTATATGTTTTATTACATATTTCAATCATTTAGTGATTTAATTTGATATTTTCTTTCATATCTGTAGTTTGTCCAGTCCTTCTTTCATGAGAATTCAAATCTGCATAGACATATTGCTTGAATGAAATCTCTTTATGTGGTCTACATAGACCTATTTCCAAGTAGAATATTTATGTGCTATTTCAATTGTTACTTGCTTCAGTGATAATGTTAACATGTATGAATACTATTTAAGCATCTTTTATTTTTATAATGCTTATTCATATGTTATCAATATGTACAGTGACCATAGGATTTCATGTTGTTATTAAGTCCTCATGGACCTCTATTTGTGTTTCTAACTATATTGTTTAAGCTATGCAAATTTAGTTTATTTAAGTTAGATTTAGGGTCTGGATAGACTTATTTTGAAGAGTAAAGTAGTTGGCAAGGACCTAGAAAGGAGGATTAAATGAGTCCATATGGACTCAACAACATTTATTCGAGACATAGTTTATTATGTACTTTAATTGTTTTGGTCGGTTCTGATTTTATGTACTTTTTCTATTATAATTATAATAGGTAGCATATTTAAAGCCATTTTTATCAATGATTTTTCTAGATAACTAACTTATAAAATAATTTTGCTTTTCCTTAATAAAAGTCACTATGAAAAATGTATTTTAATAAAAAACAATCTCTTAGAGATGGGAGTTAGGCAAATACCGTCAATTCCTATGGAATTATAGGTAATTGTTAGGTCACCAAATAACTAATGAACAACTTGTTTTATGGATGTGCAAATTATTATAGTTTATTACTTGATGTATGATTTTAATTATTGCAGTTTAATTTTCCTTGTGTGCAAAAGTGACATGGATGGCTTATATTTATTTTACTTGCTTGTATGATACGGGATTGATAAGCATTGGAATGTATGAGAGGTATATTATAAGGGCACAACTAAGACATTGATTTTAAACCCTTTTAGGAAAAAAGATTAGTATAAAGCTAGGTGGCAACTCCATTAAAACCACCTCATCCCTCTACAGTGGCAACTCTAATGGGGATGAGAATTAAATTTAAAAGTGCATAAATAATATACATTTAAATATTCTAATTTTTATCAGTCCCATATATTTCATACTTTATAAACTGTGTCCCTTTTATCATGATTAGTGTTACAAACCACGAACCCATTTTTCAATCAAATTTAAGGGATTGCTAGGATATCCATCATTCACAAGCCTTATACCTTTGGGTATATCAAAAGGTGAACTAATTAGTTTTTTTACACTTTATTAGGCCATTAGAGGGGACCTTTACTTATGAGTGCCTTAAGCCTTTGTTACTAAACCATAAAGCCCATGTAGTTAAGATTAGCAACTTCCCTTAATTTGTATAACCCTAAGGGTATATGACTTCATTATGAATGTGTTATGGGCCTACAATATTTAAGCTCACTTAAAGTGGGGCTAAGCCCATTGTGCCTTTTATTCAAAATAGGCATAGTCTAATTTCACTCCAAACATGACTTAAATGTTATGGGCCATTGTTCTTGCATATGCTTTCAATATGAGAAGTCATTAGGCTTGATTTAGACATACTCAAACCTAGGTATCCCCTACTGATACTTAAGTAAGCCCACTTAGGAAAGATTGCTATATCACATGTGTGGGAGTGATATGGTTGGAAGGCTTATTGCTTGTGTTTGTTTTTGTATGCACAAACATATATTTTTCTTATTTTCATGTACACATGCATAACACTATAAACTCACACCATGTAAAAATTATAAAGTTTTATCTATTTTATCCATGCATGGCTACATCATGCACTAATCATGCAAAGGTCAAGGTATAAACACATACATACATACACATAGTGTGTAACACCCTTACACCAAACCAATGCATAAGTTCAGGTATAGGATGTCACGTGATCGGTTTGACTTCTATCCTTTTTAACTTAAATTAATACCCTTTATTTAGTTATCTCTGTGTGATGTTTCAATTCCATTTTGCATATCAATTCTCTACTCACAATACATATGTGATACATATACCTTATCCAATTAACACATGTATAACTATAATAGCAATATTATTAATACATAAAAACTCTTTAGTACAATTATCATTTACATATTCCTATTGTAACCAAATAATCTAAACTATAGTCCATTTATAAGCCTTTTGTATCTTTTAATATAGCTATGAAATTCTAAACATATACATGTTATCCTAAGTAATAATTACTTAATAATAATGCCAGTATACATTTAGCATGTAAACATTGCTCGTGGTGGACTCTTTTTACCTATACAGTTATCACATCAACTTCTGTCATTGCTGGGACTCGATTTGCTACCTCACTTGACTCAATTATAACCTACGCATCAGTAAAAGCCAATGCACGAAGCATAGTTGCTCAATGGTGTATTCTAATACTATAAAACTTATATATTATGCTATGATTTAGTATTGTATCTATATTCCTTTTTTAATTATGAAATCCTTCCTTTATCTTTTCTATGCCTATGCCCTTATATGCATTTTAAATAATTTTTATCATTTTTGTATTTCCATACATTTTATTTTGTCGCATAACTTTTCAAGCACACATACATACACACACATCAATCATATCATATCTTACTTATAACTATGGTTTTCATATTCTTTTTTCTATTTTAGAATATAATTTTTTTTATAAAATTATATTTCCCTAAATTTTTATCTTCCTTTTCTTATTCATATATGTCATTATGCTTGCACATAATTATTGAGTTCATTATTAACACTTTACTAACAACCCATTTATCGTATACAATATGCATCTCAATAGCATATGTAAGATTTTTTAAATATGTATTATAGTATTAGAATTCATTTTCTATAACTCATATAAAAAACTATTAATAATAATTTACCAATGTTTTGTATCACTCATTTTACTCATATCAACATAATAATAATAATAATAATCTTTAACCTCATCTTTTTTTAATTTAACCTATATTCGATAGATACTATCTCAATATTGAATAATAAAATATCAACCGTATAGGTCTCATTAAGTGTGCAGTGGCCCACACTTTGGACCTTATTGCAACCGTACCCATATGGGATTGTGCAATGGCCTTACTAGACCTTATTGTTGCTACACCAATATGGGTTTTGTAGTTGCCCTACTAGACCTTACTATTGCTATAATAGCATGGGGTTATGAAGTGGCCTTACTAGGCCTTACTACTACTGTATTAGCATAAGGTATACATTTATAATGAATGAATGTGCATTGGCCTAATTGGACTTTATTGCTACTGCAATAGAGTAAAATGGCACCAAAGTACCCTAACAACTACTATTTATCCCTAGTTGACTGGTTAACTAATCTAGTAGATTATCTAACTCATATGATCTATTCTTAATTCTCATTACATTCTTTTTCCAATTATTTTCATGCCATTAAACATCATAAGAAATTGAATCCTATCCATAATAAATATCAACATCATATTTAGCTCATATGAGCATATAAATAAGACTTTCATGAATTATTATCAGGGTAAGATATTTACTTATACCTATTATGAACACACTCATGTATTAGAATTCATACTGTCCATATTATCCATAACTCACTTCATTACTAGGTTTTACTACTTACATTTCATCATAAGATACACTTAATTACCTATAATACTTTTAAACAAATTTCTTTAAATTACTCTTTTTAATTTTGTATTGTACCCTTCTCTTATACACACACACACACACACACCTTACCAATGTCCCTAATTTCTTGTGTATTAATTATTTATTCCAACTATTTATATTACCTTAAATTATTCATTATGTAATCTTTCTTAACATATAAATTATTTATTGTCTTCTTTTCCTTTATTATTCTTAATATTTAAGAATTATAATTTGTAACAATTCTATATTTTATGCTAGTCCACATAATTCCTTTCCTTATAATATAAATTGTAGTTTAATTCTTAGTAATTAATTTTGTGTACTCTTTTTAATTTAAATTCCTAAGTATAATCCATTTAACATACATTCTCTTTCAATAATATCAATTCTTTATTCTTTTACATATACACATATGTCTCATACTTTCTTTTCCTTTATTTTCATATAATTGACTTAATTTATTTTACTTAGATATAATCATTAATTTGCACATATATGTTTATATATTTTCATATTTACTTCTTCCAGTATTCATCTTCCTTTAATTAATTTTTTCGTGACTATTTCAAGTGCCTTTTCTTTTCTTATTTTATTTCCTTGTTATTTAACTTATTATTTTTCCCAACATCTCACTTATTATTTTTAACTATATTTACTTTAAACCAATTAACTACTTTCATGCTACTCATGTATTCACATATATTTATACTTCATTTCACATATAAATTTTATTTCCTATGATATGCTTTATATTTCTTCTTTAGTTATATAATAAATTCTTCATTCAAATAACAATTCATGTCTATAATTTTCTATGTCTCACCTATTCTTCAAGGCATGCAATCCATGTTAATTTCATAATTAGTTCTAATTACCTATAATTTTCTCATATTATTTTCTTTCATTTAACTTAATAATTCTCTAAGTATTCTTCATTAATTTTAAACTATATTTATTTTAATCCCAATAATTATATTCATGACAATTATATATGTATCTAAATATTTCTATTTCTTGCACATTTACTTCCTATTAAGTACATTACATTATTTTCTTAATTATCTAATTAAATTCTTAATTCTAATAATACACTTATGTTCCCTCTTGTTTTTTGCATTATTTTGCATAATTTCATATGTATATTTACATACATATATTTTTATGAATTTTATATAATTTTGCTAATTGTTAAATTAACCTATAACCTCATATAATACCATTTTCTATCAACTCTTTCATTTATACGTATTACATAATAATGCCTAATTATATCTTAAATATATTCCATTGTTTCTCAATTACCAATTTTGGCCAACTTGGTCTTTATATCTAATTATATCAATTTCTGTTTTTATGGTCTTTTCTATGTCTAATGATTCTTAAAGCACATTCATTTCATTCATTTTAACCTTTATCTAATGTTCATCTCTTCCTTATAAGTTTCGGCCTACCATAGCTTCTATAGTTCTAATATTTCTTTTCAACATTTTCACCTTCCTATCCTCTCATTTGAACTCTAATGATATGCTTAAACTATCAATTCCATATAACTAATCATAATATGGAAATTCACTAACTTCTATACATATAAACATGTATGTTTTAAAACTAGAATTAGTGTACACACTTCTTTTCAAGCTTTAATCCATCAATTCTTCACCATATCTCTTTAATTTCATCACTTCCCCATATATACTTTATCTTTTATCAACTTTATAACCATATTCCTCAGACAAAATTCCATTAAAAAAATATTAATCGCACTTATTCTTTATCACCTATTCAAATACTCACTAAAATATTCTAAATAATCCATAAAATTAACTAACTTAGAGACCAATATACTTAAATGTATTTGAGCCTTAAACCTCATTTTTCCTCTAAATTCTTTCCCTTTCCATGCTAATTAGAGAGGCTAAGGCACTAGGCTAGAAAGAGTATCCTTTTAACTATAATTTTTGGTAAAATTAAGGGTAAAAATAGTGGAAAATTGTCATACCTCAATTTTTGGTCTGATTTTTCATAAGGGTAGAATTGGAATTAAAAGAAAAATTAAGGAATAAAATGGGTATACGGATTGAGTAGAGTTGATTAGTGTCAACAATAGAGTGAAATATGAGTGAAGGACAAAATTGTAAATACTTAAAAAGACAAGGGCAAATTTAGAAAAAGTGTAATTAGAGTTTTAAAGGCAAGTGGGAAATGAGTAGTGAAAACATGAGTTTAGCACATAAGGAACATGAAAGTGTGAAAAGAAAGAGGTTCAAGAGGTGGGCCTTAGTGAATAGTGACACTGGGTTGTGAATAATGCTTTTCGAGACCTGAATGCACTAATTGAATAGAATGAAAGGAAATGTTATAACCATTATAGGTGAAGTTTGAAGTGAAAACAAAGTTATTTGAGTGGTTAAAAATGTTATTCAAGTTTTCATAGGAGTGTCTCAGGAATAGTAATGCAATGTAAGTTGAATGATAAAATATTTGGTTTGTGCTCAGAAAAATATGGGAATAGCATAGCTTGATGGTAAAAAAAATTATAAATAAGCCATTGGTAATAGAATTGGAATTTTCTAATGTCAAAAAGTAATTTAACAAAATTAAATAAGAACATAATGGTTCAATTAAACTAGCTCCTCTTGGGTTTTAATTATAGTTTTCTCAGGATATATGAATTATGGATTATCCTAATTAATGGTTTGAAAATAGAATTGAATTGACACACCAAAATGAAAGAATTAATTTTTAAAGAAGAAAAAGGGCTAGAATTAAGATCTAATAGATGGCACACTTCTAGCCATCCATCCATATTATATATATATATA
>CANXYI010904244.1:0-13549 GCA_948208565.1 Hura crepitans
TCTTCATGATGACAAAAAAAAAACTTTTCCATACAATAAAGTTATGACATGAATTCAAAAGTGCACTCACACACAAACATGTATCCATGTTGTCAATAACCTTTAATGACAAACACATTTCACCTTCATTCTTTCCAACACAGAGGGTAGGCCGAATCTACTATGTAACATCACAAATGCACCAACATCAGTCTAGCACCATTTGCTCAGTCACATAAGGTAAGAATGGCAACTCATCATTAACAAATCTTACTAAAAGTTAACTTTAAATTTAATGTCTCTAGCATTATCTGAAGTAGCAAAGTCAACTTCGAGTGCAATGTCTCGTAGCACTACTTGAGTTCAGGTGCAATGTCTCAAAGCATTGCCTAAATTAAATCATCTTCGGGTGCAACATCTTACAGCACTGCTCGAATTTAGGTGCAATGTCTTAGAGCACTACCTAAACCAAATCATCTTTGGGTGCAATGTCTTGCAACACTACCTGAGTTCAGGTGCAATGTCTCATAACACTGCCTGAACCAAATCATCTTCGGGTGCAACATCTTATAGCACTGCCCAAATTCAAGTGCAATGTCTCAGAGCACTGCTTAAACCAAATCATCTTCAAGTGCAATGTCTCGTAGCACTACCCAAGTTCAGGTGCAATGTCTCAAAGCACTGCCTAAACTAAATCATCTTTGAGTGTAACATCTTACAGTGCTACTTGAGTTTAGGTGTAATGTCTTAAATCACTGCCTGAACCAAATCATCTTTGGGTGCAATGTCTCGTAGCATTACTTGAATTCAGGTGCAATGTCTTAGAGCACTACCTGAATAAAATCATCTCCGGGTGCAACGTCTCGCAACACTACCCGAGTTCAGGTGCAATGTGTCAAAACATTGCTTAAACAAAATCAACTTCGGGTGCAATGTCTCCAGCACTGCCTAAACCCGATCAACTTCGATCGTAATGATTCTATCTTAGAACACTTATGAAAGGGTCACCCCATAAGGTACGTGTCTCTTTCTTTTTCGAACTTTGGATCACCTCACACACCCTATAGTCACCTCTCTAAAGTTTAGGGGCAACTGTAGACACTGGGTCTCTAGGGCACCTATGTTCAGTTTGCCTAATGATGATGAAAGGATAAAAATCTTGATAAATAAGGATTTTAATGTTCAGTTTGAAGATCTCAGAGTTTTCTTCTAAAAAAAAGATCTAAAAAATATATTTAAAAGAATTACATATATATATATATAGTTGGCGAAAAACGGCTATTTTCACCTCCAAAACGATCATTTTCACCCTCAAAACGGCCATTTTCTGCCTCATATTTGTATATAAATTCTAAAGTGTTTTTTTTAGGGGGGAGAGGATTTTAAAGAGAGAAAAGGCACTAAAAACAAAAATACACTTTTAAAACACCATTTTTTGAGATTTCTAAAGATTTGGTCGCAATTTTTTGGTCCAATCGAGATTTTTCTGAAGGCAAATATACACAATAGGATGACCGACCATTTTGTCTATTGTTTTTATTTTTCTTTATGTCTTATCCATTTACCAACTAGATGTGATAATTTATTTGTGCAACATTTTTATTGTATTTGTGTGACTGCTAATTTTATTTTATTTTTGTTCGCCTGTCTATTTTGCTTTGCATACTAATACTTTAATTTTATTGTGATGCGAGTTGTTTGATTTATTAGGACCTGATTGTTATTTCTTTTTACCACCTCCTTAAACCCCGATGAAGTAACCTTTTAACGACCTTTTATTTCTTGCTATTTATTTTATTTTGTGCTTTGTGTTTTCTTCTGCTAATTTCCTTTATTTTTGCTCGCTTTAGTTAGATTGTATTTTAGGTGTTCTAAAATGTAATTTTTATTTTTATTGTTTATTCGATTAAGGTGTATTTTAGGTAATTGCCATGTAATATATTTTTATTATCAAATTATTTCCCTATATATTCCATGAATGCTATAATAAGTAGAAAATGATTTTTTTACACATTGAAAAGAAAACCAAAATCATTTTTTTATCTAATAATTGGTGTTTTGCTAATAAAATGGGTTTTGATTTTTCTTAATAAAAGTCACAACAATAAAAACTATTTTCTAAAATTGACATACGAGAACCAAAGTTCTCAAGCCAATCAATCACCTGATTTCATGTATGATATCTCTAATTTTAATCCTGGTATATTCCTTGAATGCTACAATAAGCAGAAAATATTTTTTACACATTGAAAAGATAATTAAAATCATTTTATACCTAATTAATTAGTGCTTTGTTAATCAAACATGTTTTTCTTAATAAAAGTTACGACAATAAAATCCATTTTCTAAAATGGGCATGCAAGAACCAAAGTTCTCAAGACAATCAACTGCCCAATTTCATATATGATGTTTTAACTTCAAACACCTATTTATTTTTTGTAAATATGTTTTGTGATTCCTTATACATGAATATGTGATTTATTTTAATTGTAAAATGTTGCTTGAGAAAAAGAATAATATTATAAATTCAAACCGAATTTTTGTATTAACTTGGTGTATAAATAAGAGTAAGGTTTCGAACTGCTCTAGTTTTGGCCCTACTAGGTATTTCCTGATTCCAGTCGAGTGGTGACTCTCACCTTGTAGTGCCTAACTCTCTCTTCTTAGGCTAATCAAATAGGAGCGGCTCAAAATTCCTCTAGTTTTCTTCCATCTTTCAAGACTCGAAGAGTGAGGCTTAGGTCTAGCCTTCAGTTATTTCGATTTTAAAAGCCTACTGAAATGAAAGGGACGTGAGCATATCATATATCTAGATGCATTTGTAGTCACATTATGGCTAGGCACATCATGTGTATATTGCATGAAATCATATATGTAATTTAAAGCACAACCTAACATCATGTATCATACCATATTAACCATGTATCATGCCAACTATAAAATCATTCTTCTCTTAAGCTCTTCAAAGGAAAAGACTCAACCTTCTCCTTCCTTTAACACTCCTCACTATAAAAAATGGCAACCAAACTTAAAACCAAAGGCGAGAGTCAATTTGTGACTATAAGCATACTAAATAAGGCAATGACGGTGCTAGAACAATGAATAATAATGTTCATAAAGGAAAAGATTCAAGAGAAGCTTAGGTGGATGGCCCAACAAGGCATAGGCTTAATTAAGGAAGTAAATAGTGACCAGGGAACTAAGCCCAGTTGCCTACTGTATAAGTTCACTAGGCTAAATAAGCCCTTATCCACAATGTTTGAAGAATTGAGGGAGAAGAACTTTCTTCAACCATTGACACCTAAACCTTACCCATAACCATTTCCACTAAAATATCTCTATGATTTGTATTGTGCATATCATCAAAGGACTGGTCATCTCACCAATAAATGCATAACCTTTTACCATACTATCCAAGACCTTATAGACTATGGTGTAATATCTAATCCAAATGATCACCTATCACTAGACCTCATTTTCCTCTCCCAAATCTCTAAAAAGCAAGGCTCCCTCTTTTTAATGTTTGGTATGCCACCCTATGAGCCAAATGTTCACCATCTATATGATCACGCCAATCAAGGATATGGAAGGATCCAATAAAGATAAGATAGATTGCCTGTATTTTTTTTATAATTATTTCTTTCCATTATGTTAGAAAAATTAAGGTTTAATAAAACATTGTTTTTGCATTTCATGAGCATCTTTGTTCTCCTCATTAATTGCATTGCATAGTACTCTTGAATTTGAGTTAAGAGATTTCAAATAAAAAAGAACAAACATGATCAGCTTAATCCATAAGTACCACAAATAATTTATGATTCTCTAAAAAATGGCTCACCACTGCTACACACATTTTGAAGTTTAAGACTTGATCTTTCCTTGTAAAGCATAAGAAATATCTCTGAATGTGAGACAAGAGATAAAAAGAAATGAAAAAACACTGGGGGCAACTAAATCAAAATGAATGATTCTTTTCTTTATCTTAAAAAGGGTCCAAATTCAATAGGCTCTAAAAATTGAAGCATCAAATTCATGTTTTCCAAAAGAGTTTTGTCAAATCAACTCCTTTAAAACCTAAAAACCAATCTACATGATAAATATTATGTGGTTTTTGCTCACTTAAAATCCAAAGGTCAAAAACTCTAAGATAATAAAACTTTGAAGCCTAAAGATTTACCTTAAGCCTCAAATAGTTGAGTATTCTCTTTTTAACTATGGTTGCCCTTATTCAAAAAGATAAAATAAAAATAAAAATAAATAAGAGTTTTCTAATTCCCGCTAAGCCAATAATCAAGAGCATGAGCCTAAGCAAAATTTTGGGAAATTTAGAGAAAATATTTAGTCAGAAAATCTTTGGATTGGTTAATAACAAGGATATTGTAACAACCCCTACCCGTTTCTACTTAAAACAGGCAAAGAGTGTCACTTCCTACTGAGGTCACCATCCTAGGATTTCCCTAGGGGCCTTTCATTTAACTTCTATTCAACTTTGACTTCTATTGACCAAAACCCTTATTTACTCAAATTTGATCACTTATTCTAAATTTACATCCTATTTTGGTCTGTTAAAACTTTCCCTGGACAATATCAAACAATTACAAAAATTCAGGCAGCATACCAGCTGCCTCGATTCCTAACCCAATTAAACTTGAAAAGACAACACACTTCTATTTCATAAATCATCCTTATCCCTCCTTTGGACCCTTTGGTCCTCCAGACACAATCAGCAACACAACAACATCACATTCATAACACACAAGGTCGTATACCCATTAACACACCCACAAGCATACCAAGAAATTAACCAATCATTTTATAGCATTGTATTGTCATACCAATTTTTTTTGCATTAATATGCATAGTTCTACTTCGCATCATACCTATATACATACATAAGTGCAATCCACTATACATATGTAACTCAATAGAAAAGAAATATACCAAAAGACTGGGACAGCTACACCGATGTTGACATCCGATGCTAACCCGTACTCTGCTTGCGACCTGCGCATTAGAACACCGATACACTGAGTACTAGACTCAGTGGTGGAATAACATAATTATATGATGTCTTATGAAACAAGCAACATGCATGGTTTCACACACAATACAATCATCCTTAAATTGCTAGGTCTAATTATTCATTTATTCAATTCAGGCATTAGTCATTACTATTTATTTTATCTATGTACAAGCCCATAGATAGACCACACTTAAAGACACTAGATAGTAGGACTATCCTATGCAGTGGCCCACTTTTAGGGCCTAAGTAGCTGCACCTACCTCACTCGATAGCAGGGACTTATCTATAGACCACTCCCAATATCGGACTAGTAGATAGCAGGGACCATCTGTAGACCACTCTCAATATCTGCGAAACATCACATAGAAGTGGATAGCAAGGACTTGTCCATAGACCACTCCTAATATCCACAGTCATAAGAAACAAGATGCCAAAGCATCACACAGTCTCAACAACACCAATATACGGTAGTGGGTCCTAGAAGGACCAACTACCAAGTAGCTGCTCTATCCCTAGTTAACCTGTCAACCCATTTAGTGGGTATCTACCTAATCGGCCATAACCTAATTTACATCACATTCATTGTTATTTTATCTTTAATCTACCATTATAGGTCCAATCCTCACATTAAATTACTATTTTGCCACTATTGCAAAATCACTATTCATTTGATTATTTTTTGCAATTGACACTATTCATTTAGTTGTTTTTCATTTTATGTCTTCTAATATCTCTATCAAGCAAGCTTCATTCCCAAGGTTTCTTTACTCCATAATCGTTATCTTAATATTTCACTATAATCTACATGAATTCATCAAGTCACTCTCATTTCATCCTCTTACTAAGTCACATTCTTAGGTCATGTTTCAAGCCATTTTAGGTCATTATATTTGCCACTATTCCATTTCATTTTTACTACCTCAAAACTACATTTACATGCCATATACTTCTTCACCATTCTTACTCATTTATAAGCTCTCATTCGGCCATCATTACACATACACTTACACGTGCCATTTCTTGTTAAATTATTACACATTTCATATTAATTTGACCAAAATGGCATGCTTGTATTTACATTACACCTAAACAATACACCTATATGCAATTTGTATCAATTCCATACAAGTAATATAGCTAAATTTACATACACATGTAAGACATAATAAAATTATGCTATTCCACATACCTAGGTGCTTTTCCACCCGTGTCATCACCACTTGGGCTAGGATTTGTTGCCTCCCTCACTCTTGATGTTTCTCCTCCTAACATAACCAAATTTGACATAAAAAAAATTCTTATAAAGTTACCTATGGCTCAAATTGAAATTCTAATACC
The DNA here is from genome assembly GCA_948208565.1 of Hura crepitans. Lineage (NCBI taxonomy): Eukaryota > Viridiplantae > Streptophyta > Magnoliopsida > Malpighiales > Euphorbiaceae > Hura > Hura crepitans. The sequence continues at coordinate 6,341 of CANXYI010904244.1, forward strand.
ATAGTTATTCTTAAAATAGTCTAATTTAGCTATACTAAAAATAAAAATTGAAATTTGAACAATTTTGCTTACTTGAGTTACTATTCACTCAAGTAGTGAATTTTGCCAACTTCTTTTCCTTGCAATTCTTGGTATATTTAGTACCTTAGAATGATGGAGGCTTAATTTAAATAATTTTTAGAGGGAATTATGGTGTAATTTGGAGAGAGAAAATGCAACAAATGGTGGTTTCTCTCCCTAGGAGGCGTCAACTATGGAGGAGTTTTGAGGAAGAAGATGATCTTCCTTCAAATGGGCTGTAACTAGATTTTTATTTGCTCCTATGGGCTGGGCTGGGCCCACTAGTTTGGCCCAATTAAGGCTTAATTCTCTTATATCCATAATAGACCAGTTTTACTTGAAAAAATCCTCAATTATTAATACTAAGGCCCACTTAAAATTTCAACTCAAAATTCCATCAGGAGCAAAAATGCTATTCATCACACACCGAGTTTAATATTTGAAAATTCGTAAAATATTCTCTAGTGCTCCAAAAATTCTCATTCCAATTTTAAAATTCCTAATTTAATGAGACTAAGGTCCATGAAAAAAAAATTGCACTATTAATTTTTTGGCACTATTCACAACCAAAATAAAATATTCATAAAAATACCAGTTGACCTCAGAAATTCTAATTCTTCCACCATCACACTCAGTGGAATTTTTGAGGTTCAAGATATGGTATTTTCAAGACCATCCGAACACATTCTCGGTCTTGGGGCTATCCTAACTCAAAATCTTTTTATCTCCAAAAACATTATTTTATATCTTAATATAAATTATTAGTTCTACTAAAATTTTTAATTCATTCATTTTCCTTAGTTTCGGGGCCATCAAAGTTTTATGACCAATGTGCTAGTCATCAGACTCAAAATGATGACCCACACCATAGAGAACATCATTCGGGTCCGTTCGATACTATTCATAAGACTTTGACTTTTCGAGTGTTATAAATATCATTAATGCAGTGCTTGAAAAGATAAAAAGCCAACATAATTCAAAACACTAGGTCACGAAGCTAGCACCCACAACAAGCTACTTATTGATCTCAGAAGCTCTATAAACCAAGACATATCACTCTAAGTTCATAGTCTACAAAAGTGCATATCCACCCATTTCAAAGGTACAAGTCCATAATCAATTGATCAAACCTAGCACAATTAGATCCCAAGCCTTAACCAAATATGGATAAGCTGAATCCAAAAAAGAAAGAAACTTGCTAGGTTGAAAACTCATAAAGGGCTGCCTAGGCAAAAGTTAAAGCATACCTCGCTAGATCAAACTCGTGGAGGGCAGCCTAGGCACAAATTAGAGATCGAGAGAAAATATTTAGTCAAAAAATCTTCAGACTAGCTAATAACAAAGGTACCATACTATGCAATCACATACATTTGCATGCTCATTCATCTTAATCGCTCATTCATCTTAAATGCTCATTCATCTTAAACACTTCATCCATATGTGTTTAAATGCTTTTCACAAAAAATTGACATTTTGCCTAAGCCTTGGCCTTACCATCATTCACCTTAACTCAGCTTACTTCTCAACACCTTTCTTAGCCTTTCCATTACCTTAGCTTGACATGTTTCTTCATAAGACATCTCATACTACTTCATACCTTCACTATTCTCAAACACAAGTTTTTCCTATGACGAGTCTAAGAGAAGAATGATCCCAATAACAAAACATGTACTGAATCATGCATTTAGACACATTATCACACATACATCATAAAAAAATAGATTTACTCACTCACACTCATTCATACAACAAATTTAGAAAAAAAAAATACCCATTATGCCTTTATTATACATGTATCACAAAAAGAACATTCATTCATCATAAATAAAGATACATTTATTGTTTAACATATATTTGCCTTCATTCATTGAGGATAGGATAGAGAGCATTTATAACTCGTTCATAATATGACATTCACACTTTAGTTCACATAGGTAGCCAAACATATAAAAGGCCATACTTATGCATTCATACACTATACATGTATCTCGCTCTTAAGTGAGCATCAATACATTCAATCACTTATATTCATCCATATTTACACATCAGCACATTTACCACTTTTGCTACATCCTAATGTCATCATTTACTCATCTAGAGCACCTTACCAAAGTAACATTTGACATATAACATACATTCCTTTTGTAAATATGCACTTGCATACATTTAGATAAACATGATAGGTCATAGTATTCACAAGTTGCCAACATACACATGCATATTATCTAGGATAGAGTTACATTCATTCACACATCAAAAGAAAAGATTCATTCATTTACTCATCTAGGATGAAGTTATATTCATCATACGTGGGATTTCATCCATTCTAGGAAAAGATAACCATTTGTCTGTACATATATTATAAGAAGAGAATAACGTATTCACTCATTTAGGAAAAATTTATGTTCATCACACAGTTGCCTGTACATGTATAGCTTCTGCAAATGCACATCTCACTCACATACACGACACCTTCTGCAAAATGCATCAGTTCGTCTATCATGCTTCTTTACCACACATGTCTATGTTTACTCAACCCTTGAATACACACCTATACATGCACCAGTGCAGTCAACATTTGCATAAGATAGCTTTAATTTTATGATACATGCTTATTCATCATTTAAAGTAGTCTTCATTCATTAATACATGTATTAGCATTCACCCATGTGCATTCATGTAACATCCATGTTACAATAATTATGTTTAGATACACATGTTCACCTATGCATTTACGCATACATGTACCATTAAATAAACAAATTCAAACATTTCAAATATATATAAATTTTATAAATAGTATATGTATATATATACATAAGTTGTAGGCCTTCTTTACTCTTCTCCTTACTCTCGGTGTCCTCATCATCAGAAGAAAGCACTAACTTCTCATCAATCTTCAGTGCCCTTAGCTTTCTCCTAGCAATATAAAGTGAGGCCACCCTTCTAGCTAGCTCATTCTATAAAAAGAATAAAAGATTAGCACATCTCATACACACCATATATATATATACACACATGATTAATGACTATAAGAAGGGACTTACTATGAGGACACAAGTCTCATTAACCATTTCCCTCCTAAAGTCCTCCACTATGTGAGTAGTCCTCTCAACTAGAACCCTTTTAACTTGTCTAAATGAGAAATATTACATATCATAGAATTAACTAGGTCACAAAGGGAATACCGGGGTGGTATCGACTAGCTCAAAAGGCATAGGCCAACCATGCTCAATCTAGAGCTACACGGAAGTCAATTCTACATTAGTGCCATACCAAATATAGCTCAGCTTAGTCATGTAATAAGAGTACTAATGACCTCACCAGGCATCAATTAAAAGTCACTAGCTACTTGACTCTAAGGATTGCATACAGGAGGAGGTGAGAACTAAGGCCCTCTAGAGCTAGAAGCTATCCTCATTCTCTTTCTAAAAGAGGAAGGCTTAGTCTTAGGAGCAGGAGTAGTAGCCTACACAGCAAATGAAGTCAAAAAAATTGTACTCAAAAGATCAAGATAGGAGAACAAGAAGTATAGATGAGTAGTACGGCCCGAAGTGTAAGGCACCCAAGCAGCAAGTGGGCAAATGCCTAGGAGAGGTAAACCTCCCTATCACTCTCCACAAATGTGCTCTCAAGTATACCTACAATCATGCCTCACACAAACTCCATGTTATCGACATACCTCTCAAATAGCATTAAGTTAGGAGGACTTTAGGGAACATGATGTGCATCGGGCCCCATGTGCTAACTTAATACCCTAGGGGTAGTTAACAACATCCTATAAGAGGATAGCTCTCGGACAGAACATAAAAAGTCTGGCATCCCCTTAAAGGAGAAGACTTACCATGCCAAATCAATCTACAAAGGTAAGTATTAATTTTAATCAACTAAATTAATAATAATGGGTTTTCATGAGTAGGAACACTCACATCAGACCAAGCCCAAGAACTAAGATATTGTCGATGTTGCTTCAGGGAAAATGTGTTCCAAGGCCCTAAAGATGGCTGAACCCACCTATCCATCACTGGGTATCGATGAGGAATATCCAACTCACATGGTTGAGGCAATAAATGAAGTCATACACCAAAACCTATAAAAAAAACAAAGGTACAAAGTCAAATTTAGAAAAGACCACAGGAAGGAAAAAGGGGATCGAGATGGATTACTCACTAGAACATCTAATACAAAGCCCTGCATAAATCGATGGCTTTTTTGGGTATGAATAGTGATATTCAAGCTTTCAAAAATACAACCAATTAAGGAATAACACCAGTTCTAGGAGCCAATACCCTTAATCTACTCTAGGACAGGAAGAAAGCTCTAACTCACATTGCTATTGGCATTAGCAAATAATGTGGTACCTAACAAGTATAAGATGAAGGAGTGAAAATACTTATCAACCTCAAGCTGACCAGATAGAGCTACATCCAACTCTCACATAAATCAATGTAGCAAATGCTCCTAGAATAATCTTGAGGTATAAATCCTAATACTTCTCTCACCTCCTATAGTTAAAGTGAAGGATAGTGGTAGCAGGCATCAAATTCGATAGCCCTTCTAGTGCAAGATACTATAGTGATGAAGGCCCAATTAATAAGAGTTACCACCAGCTCCTTGAATGATAGGTGAAAGGTGTGCGTGGTATCCATTCACCTATCTAGAAGTGCTTGGAAAGCCTGTAAGTCCCAACGGAATTCTTCTCCCACTAAGTGATGTACTAATGTCTGGAAACCTATTACTCTCATTTGATCTTTAATAAGAATAGGCATCACCATGTACCATTGTTACGATCAAGATAGGGTGCCCTCAAACTTAAGGCATGTTTGCATGGGAAGAAAATACAAGTAAGTAGGCAATAAACATCAAGGCATAAATAAAGTTCTTATAGACTTAAACAATAAGGAAAGAGTCTACACAGACCAAGTACATAAGAGATTCAACTTCATATCCATACAGACTTACAATAGGTAGAACACAAAAGGAGTTCACACAAACCAATGTTAGTCGAGATCCTTATAGACCCAAAGCAAAAGATACCCACATAGACCTTTATCCTACTACATATAGTATTACTTAATAAGCTATCATAACATTTCTTGAAATTCAACTAGGCTTGCACAAACCAAGTTTAACTTAGAAAAACCAATTTTTCATGAACTTGTCAAACTAGGTAGTAGCACACAATGAAAAAGACAATGGAAAATATAGTTAAGCCCATAATGACACATAAAAATGGAAGAAAACTCATTGGTAGGCACACTTCAAAGCATGCGTGAAGAGCTAGATCAACTAGAATCAGCGTTGGGTTGCCAAAGAGAACTCTATTCACTAGAGTAGCATTCCATGAATGGTTGACTAACATAAAGGGCATGAAACCCTTTGAAATAGGCATAAAAATGTCCTCTACTAGAGGAGGAAGTGAAGGAGAAGAAGTTGTAGCTGGTGGAAGAAAAAGTGCCATCAGAGTCTCCTTTTCTATAGTAACATCACTAAAGAAAGAAGAAAAAGAGCAAGAGGAGCGTGAAGAGGCCATTTAGGGCTCCTTTTTGGAAGGAAAATAGAGAAAGAAAAATAGGAAAATAAAAAAGAAAGGAAGAAAATTGATAGTTTTCAATCTACCATGAAACATTTGCGTAAACTTGTCTTACTTTTGTCCGCACAAATTTACACCTCTGCCCACTTCCCATTTGTTTGTAGTTCACATGGATTAGCCTCATGACCCTATAACATTGTTTGTATGGACTTATTTTTTAGCTTCTTTAGTCCGCACATATTCACTTCATGAGCTTGTTTTCTTTTAGTCTACATAGATTTTATCACCACATTCACAACAAACATCCTTTGCATTCACTCAGTAGATGAACATCAATTAGTTTTGTCATTAAGCATCGATACGTCCTTTTTTATACACACACATATGCATTGTACGCAACATTTTTAAGCACTTGATGATCCATAAATAGGTGTAAATCCCCCATTCTTGTATAGAGCCTTTGCACTATTCAAATAGGCATACATATGCGTATTAATTTAGGTCTCAGCCATATACATGTTGTCTCCATAAATTACTTATCATGAATACCATATACATATATGTTTGAAACCTTACATTTTCACATGCACAACTACCACACACATACATGGTTAATGATCGGAAGATACATACAATTAGGCACTCACAAGTCAAGAACACATATTCACTAGTATTCAAATCATTTTAAAGGCAGGTAACTACCTGATTTTTCTTGAATGAAAGTCTTATATACAACTAATGAAAACTAGGTACATGTCATAAAATCTACCATGTTAAACTGATACTAACTCCTATCGTATTTTCTTTTATAGAATTCAACACTATGCAATCTACTTTTCTCAAATTCAACTCTATGCCCAGTCCTATCTCCTCATATTTAGCTCTCTTCTTAATCCAATTTTCTTGGATTCAGCTCTATACCCAATCCAATTTTCCCGAATTTAGCTATATGCTCAATCTAATTTTGTCGAATTCAACTCTTTGCCTAATCTAATTTTCTCAATTTTAGCTTTATGCCTAATCTAATTTTCTTAGATTCAACTCTATGCCTAATACAATCTTCTAGGATTCAACCTAACAAGAAAATCTAACCCTTTAAGATTTAGCATAACAAGCAAATCCAACCCTTCAGGGTTTAGCTTAACCAGCCAATCTACAACTCTCTTAGGTTCAGCTCAATAAGCCAATCCACAACCTTTAGGATTTAACCTAATAAGTAAATCTAACCATTTAGGATTTATCCTAACAAGAAAATCTAACCTTTTAAGATTCATCTTAATAAGTAAATCCACTTTTCACCCAGTCAAACCTCATTGTCAAACAACCTTAGGTGTGATCAAAATTTTTTCTACCTAGTCAAACCCCATTAGTTAAACAACTTTAGGCATGACAAAAAATATTAATACCAAGCCATGAAGACATGCAACAAAATACAGTAAGCTGGAGCATGAAAAGGTAAAATAGAAAAATTTCAAAGCAAAGACATGTTCAGATATAGTTCGATATTTACTTAACCTAAGGATGAACAAACACCCATATTCGGTGTAATTTATCTTCAAAACATCAATTCTTTTCAAAGGGAAGATACAATTCAGATCTAGATAGTTTTTGCTTTA
>CANXYI010904420.1:0-11792 GCA_948208565.1 Hura crepitans
TTAAACCTAGTTACATAGTCATCATATTGCTTTTGTCATTTATCATTACATTAGCATATTACACACACATTCCTTTTATTTGTTTCTAGTTATCCTATTATCCCACTTACATGGTTACAAGTACAACCCTAAATTAAATAGCCTTAGACATTATAACATACACCTTATGACCCACACATATACTATATGACCATCATAATCAAAAGAGCACATAGACCTCGTTTTCATTAATTTCATATCATAAGCATAATATATGTTTAGATTCTAACTCAATTATTTTACATAAGCATACCCATCACCTGTGAACACACACATTTCCCTTTTATACACAATTCGGCCATTCCTATCTCCCACACATACACATTCTTTTCTCTTAATTTCTTTACATATTCATGCTTAATATAGTCACCACATTTTACTAATACACTTGCTACAAGAATTTACACACACATGCATATAATGTCAATATTCCATATACATTCACACACATTTTTATTAACACATGAACATTATAAAACACATATTACATTAAACTCACGTACATTGGGCTCTAAAGCACTCTAAATTCACCCTTTAATGCTTGTCTTTTTCTTCCTCTTCCAAATCATTTCCTTTATCTATAAACATAATAGATTTTGACTTTAAAAATTCATAAAAATTTCCTACACACCTCCAAATTGAATATTAGTCACATGGATATTTTCACAAGTTTATTTTGGAACATGTTACCAGACAACTATTATGCTATCATATTACCTTACTAGTGTGTATTTATTTTATGCCACTTACCCATCCTAAATTATTGTGTGTGACTATAGTTGAATTCTCTCATATGTAAATGCCATTATTAGGTTATATAACTATTAATTATCATGTCACTATAATGTATTTCCCATTTACTTAGTTTGTCACTCCATAATTATTAATCCGTTAATTTTGTCCTTATACCATATTTTGTTATTTTTACTTTTTAGCCTATATCTAGAAGACACATATCTAAGTATTGGATATTAGGAACATGTAGTACAATGCTCCACATTTTGGACCTTTGTGCTACTGCACTAGCCTATTATATGTTGTGGTCCTATTAAACCTTCTAGTGACCACACCCGCTTAAGATTATATACAGTTGCTCTATTAGACCTCTCAGTGGCTACACCAATATGAAATAGTCAAATAATATAATATATCAATATGGCAAATATATAGGTGTGCAGTGGTCCTACTGAACCTCCTAGCGGTTGCACTCGTATAAGAATATGTGCAGTGATTCTATTAGACCTCCCCATAGCTGCACATGTATGAATGTAATCAAGTATAATCAATTATCAAGGTCATTAATATCAATGACAATGAAGTGTCCTAGTAGCTATTACATCCTCTAGTTGATAGGTCAACCTATCTAGTAGGCTATCTAATGAATATGGGCTATTTTCTTTTCATTTACATTATTCATTACTCATATGATTCATAATTACAATTTTATCCTCAAATCAAATCACATGTTTACTTAGTAGTATTATGTCAATGTCATGTTATGAATATCATGCTACAGGTTTCCTTATGTATATTGCCATTTCACATCACTATACTCATGTTACTATTTCATTAAGCACATTGTCATCCTTTTTATAATGTGACACCTCTTATCCAACCCAATAGCTAGATCCTAATGAGAGATGGCATATTGTGACACTTTTCATCCAAACCATTGCCAGTTCAAATCAAAGATGGCATGTTAACCAATACTACCATTATCTTCTTAAGTCCCTATCGTACATGCTTATATTAGGAGCATCTAGGACCCAGGTGTAGCTTTAAACCTTGATTGAGACCATAAACTATATATGATCTTATTATTTCATTTTAATGAAAATCCGATAGCATAACTACTGTCTAGTAACGTATTCCAAAATAAACTTATGAAAATAACTCAAACTCAGTCTCTTAGGTCCTTCTAACCCTTTAACATCATCAATCGACAACATATAAAGTTACATCAGTCACAATATATATCACAATTGTGATATCACAATATCTTAGTCACACACTATATATTAACCATATACTACTAATATCTATCAATATAGATTACATAAGTAGTGTATTTGATAAACTATACATGTACACCATTATACTGGACCTACACCTTACCTATATACATATAAGTGCCACTAACTATATTTACATGACATAAAAGCTTTACAACATTATACCAACTGAGAGGCTGTTTGGGCTGCACTACTGTCTTAAGATTGGATCTAAAATAGGAACTATCTACGACCTATGAATTAGGAAAACACAATATGCTAAGCATAATGCTTAGTGGTGTATTCGTGAAAATATGCACATAGAAGTATAAGCATTCATGGCACACATGCATTTCAATAATAAATGTGCTACAAGTTATGCATACATTCATTCTAAGGCTTAATATTATTATCCAATTATTTTAGATTATCATATTACCATACTAGTGTGTACTCATTTTATGTCATTTACCTATCCTAAATAATGTGTTTAACTATAATTGAATTCTCTCTATGTATATTCCATTAATAGGTCATATCACTCTTAAACATCATGTCATATGAAGTACTTCCCACTTACTTAGCTTGTTAGTCCAAAATTATTCATTTGTTAATTTTATATCCTTATACCACATTTCATTATTTTTGCTTTTTAGCCTATATCTAGAAGACACATATCAAAATACATGATATTAAGATCATGTTGTACACTGGTATATATTTTAGACCTCTATGTTATTACAGCAACTTGTCATATGCAATGGTCCTATTAAACTTCTTAGCAGCCACACCCATTTAAGATTATGTGCTGTGGTTCTGTTAGACCTGTCGATTGCTACACCCATATGAAATAGTCAAATAATGTAATATATCAATGTGTCCAATATATAAGTGCATAGTGGTCTTACTAAACCTCCTAACAACTGCACCCGCATAAGAATATATGAAGTGATTTAGTCGAACATCCTAGCAACTGCACCCATATGAAAGTAATAAAGTATAATCAAGTATTGATGTCACTAATATCAATAACATTGAAGTGTCCTAATAGTCGCTACATCCTTTAATTGACAAGTTAATTTATATAGCTTGCTGCCTAGTGTATATGGCCATTCCCTTTTCATTTACATTATTTGTTACTCTCTTGATTCATAATTACAATTTTATACTTAAATCAAATCACATGTTTACTTCATAGTATTATGTCAACATCATGCTATGAATCTCATGTTATGAGTTTTTTTATGTACATTGCCATTTCATATCACGATACTCGTGCTACTATTTTAATAAGTACACTATCATCCATCATTTACCATTTACGTACCAATCATTATTTGTAACACCTCTAACTCCATCCGTTTTCAAATTGGGTGAGTGATGCCACTTCCCAGAAGGTTACCCATCTTAATACTACTCTCACCCATAGCTTATTTAACTCAAATAGAAATGTTATTATATTTAAAAATCAACTAATATATTGCTCAATTTTAGACCCAATAGGACCTAGTACCACAAAAACTCATGTTCATCTATTTACATCTACTAATATATATATCTAATAGCCTTGCTAATATGTCGTGCACATAAAATCCTAAAATAACAATTATTCAATCATAATGCAAGTACACATTTAGCATGCGAATAATACTCATGATGGACTTGTCTTAGTTGTGTCTTTAATAATATGCTTTGACTAATGCTGGGACTTGATCCACCACTCCACTCACCTTATTGATAAGCTATGCATTAGCAAAAAAGCCATTGTGGTGAGAATAATTACTCAATGGTGTATTCTAATACTATGGATATAAAACCATTAAATTTAAGTGAATAATAATCCTTGATATAACTCCATCCAATCAAGTCTTGGTTTATTTACCTTAGTTACCTAAAACCTTTTCATAATTATTCAATTTATAACTCTATTATCTCATCCTAATTTATCTTGTTATTAGGTAGTGGTGTTATTATCCCTTATATCCATTTCTATTTATGTGTCAAATGATAATTTAATAGGTTCCTCATATATCATACTTTGGTACATTCTCTAAGATTATGCTCATATCTCTCCTTTAATCATTTATGGTACTTTTTATTTATCCCTTTCCTTTTACTGTGTTCATTTCTTTATTGTGCATATATCTATAATTAATTCATCTTATTCATAGATGTCATTCTTAATGAACTTATATGTTCTATTTTAATATGCATAGAGTTTATGATGATTGTATACATGTACCATTTATAAAGGTGGCCACTATATGATTAGTTTATTTCTCTATTAATTCAATCATTTCTCTTTTCATTTTATTTTTCCTCTTTTTCCTTTCACACATTTCCAATTTTACAATTATGATGATCATTATATGTATTTAACATATTTCATTAAGTTATTTCCTCTTTTAGCCCATGTTGGATAAACATCACTCTCATCACTAGATAACAGGATCATAGTGTGTGTGGGGCCCATATTTTGGACCTGCTACACCCATCATGTCGTTACTTATCAAGATCATCATAATTGTACTAGGGTTTGAATCCCAAACCTTGATAGTTACTCTCCAACTTATAAGCTATGTAGAGGCCTACATTCTAGACCTTAAGGTAGCCACACCCACCATCAAATCTCAAGGTGTGTAGTGGCCTTTCGTGCACCTTAAGGCGGCTGCACCCACTCAATCATAAGTGCAATCGTCGTTGTGGACTAGCACATTATGACACCAAAGTGTCCTAGTATCTGTTAACTCTCTAGTTGATTAGTTAACCTATCTAGTATGTTGTCCAACTCATATGGGCTAGTATATGTCTTAATTTCGTTTATTTTCTATGCATTTCTAACCCACTTAATTTAATCCCAACATATCATTTTATCATCTTAACATTTCATACCTTATATTTATACTCATAGTATACTTCTTCAAGCTGATGTAAATATTCCTTTAATGTCAATTTCCTATTGTATTCTTATTAATTGTAACATCTTTTGTCATTATGTCTCATCATTTATCATTCAAGAGTAGGAGTATCCTTTGATTAACCTTTTTTCCTAATTTATTATCTTTCACAAATTCAATGTTATTTATCGAATACTCAACATTTCAATATAAACTCTTAATGTATTCTTAATGTGCTTAATTCCTTAATTACTTATTTTATAAATATTTCTTTATTCTTTGTGCTTAAATAAATAAATATTTATTTTATAGTCTTTAATTATCTGGAATATAATCAATATTTCTATGTTTTGTTATCATTAATTAAGAATTAGGATTTATAATAATTATATATGTATATATACATATTTTTATCTGATTAAACCATTTATCTGCTCTTTCTCATGAAATTAATTTGTATTAAGAGATCGTTCATGTTCCCTTTTCTGGATTCAAATTCTAACTACTTTTTATTTTAGTTATTATATTTTTCTCTCCTTTAGGCATTAGGAATATATTCTAACATTCTTATTATAATTAGTTATATTCATCTCATTTAGAATAACTAACATAATTTAATCATACTATATAATTAATTTTATATGTTCTCATTGTCTCTTTTTAATTAAGTCCCAATTAATTAATTTACAATGATACTTAAGCATATATTATATCTCTATATATTTATCATAATTTAGATAAATTATATTTTAAATCCTATATGTCCTTGTACTTCTTATTTTTACTTATCTTTTACTCAAGTTATAATTCTTTAGTTATATATGTATGATGGATTCAATTATATTTCTATTTAATTAACTCCTTCAATTATGCGTTCTCTCATCCTCTTGTATTATATGTTCTTCCTTACACTTTTGTGTAATCAATTAGTCACTTATAATTATTTATATATACTTATTATTCATTTAAACTTATATATACTTATTATTCATTTAAACTTACTTATTTTGTTATAATTAATTCTTTTTTCTTATTAATTATGGTTTATATATATTTTATCATTTTAGCTTGAATATATATTTATATACATTTCAAATTATCATATGTCTAAGTACTAAATATTTATTTCAATTATTTATTTTCCTACATCAAATCCCTTATCTACCATTATAATTTAATTACATTTAATTAACTATAAAATAACTAATATTACTTAATATAAATTATAGCCATATTTGCTTTCTTGTCTTAGTTATTCTATTTCAATATTCAATTCTATCCACTCTAACATAATTCTCTTAAGTCATAATTATATTTCCAAACTCAAATTTTTTACTGCATTTATTTATTCAAACAAAACTATCAATATTTAGCATGTACAAAATTCCCTAATTTATGTAATTCATGTAAATTAATTTTTTTTCTTATTTTTATTCTCTTTTCTTAATTTCCATACTTTTAAACATCCTAATGTAAGTCTCATAATAATTCTAACCATATAACTCATTCATTCAAAGCAATATGATTACATAACATTTCACATATACATAACCCATAGTTAGAATGCACATACCTCAAATAAGCTTTTCTTCATTACACCTTCACTTTTCCCTCCTCAATTATGCCATTTTACCATCCCACTTTAACTTCCTTCAATTCTTTAAAGGTTTCCCTCATGAAAGAACACTAAAACACCATTAACCATATATAATTTCTACTTAATCGACTAACTAACTAACTAACTAAAGTCCCTATTTAATTTAATAAATCACATAAATGATGCATCACTTACCCATATTAGTTGACTTTCATTTCCTCTCTATTTCCACATCTTCTCTTCTCTATATTTTACCTGTTGCCAAATATTCATATAAGGCCATCAACTTATCCTAATGTAATTCCTTATTTTGATGGAATTTAACAAAGTAAATAAAAGAATTTTAAGTACATAAAAGCTTGTAAATTTTGGCCTAGGAGGGGGAAAATGGGGGTTAGTTTTGGCTAAAACTAAACTTATTAATTTAATATTATTTAGGTATTTATAGGTGGAATGAAGGGCTAGGATTAAAAGTCAACATTACATATAGATGGTTTGGATTATTTTATGTGTATATTCATTAAAATTATCAATTAATCATTTACACCTTATTATTCCATTCTTTCCACATGGATGGCCATGATTTCTCCACTTCTCCACTTGATCCAAGGGCCTAGAATGCTCCCTACATAATTATATGTCATTTTCCTTACATATATACATGTTTAATGTGAATTTATTTCATTAACTTTTTTTCCCCTAGTTCTCATCTTTAGAAAATTCCAACACTATAATTTTTGGATTCCTTATAATTTTTGACCACTAGGACATGCCATTTTTTAATTTTATAAGCATGTTTTTGAATTTTTCCATTCAACTTTAAGCAATTTACTGTCTACTGTAGGTCATAAATTCAATTTTTTTTTTTGACTTTTAACCTCTATTATGACCTCAAATGCTTCTCAAATTTCACCGCAAATGCATCTTATAATTAACAAAAATTTTTGGTCAGGTGAGCTTTATTTGGCCTAAGACACTATTCATAGCACATGTGGCACAATTTATCGAGTCCTACTCTCGAACCTCATTTTTTGTGTATTTTCTCATCATTACTAGGCCACATGTCACTTTCTTATTACTCCCATTTGTTTTTATCCTCCTTTTTAACCATGAATAACAAAATTTTGATTTTGCCCATAGCTTTTCCATGAAATTACCATTTTACCCTTTGATCATTTTTTAGTCCATAGTTTACACCAACTGACTCTACACAATCTGTGTATCCATTTTATTCCCTACTATTTCTTCAAATTGAAATTTTATCCTCATGAAAACTAGATCCAATGTTGGGGTGTGACATTACCACTTTCCTATCTTGCATCAATACAAATCCAAGTCTAAGTCCATTATGTTTTAAATCACTATAAATCACAAAAGTCTTTTCCTTGTTCCGATTGGGTAAGGATAATGGCTTCAGTTAACATCACTTTTAACTTGTTGATGCTTGCTTGGCAGTTATCATCTCATACAAATTTTATGTTTTTTTGCAATAGTCAAGCTATTGGAGCTACAATCTTTGAGAAACTTACAAATCTTTTGTAATAACTAGCCAATCCTAAGAAGTTTCGAATTAAAGTCACATTCCTAAGAGGCTCCCATTCTAGTGCTACCTTGACTTTATTCAAGTCGATCCTAATACCTTTTATTGATATAATATGGCCTAAAAGGCTACTTTATTCAGTCAGAACTAGCATTTACTCAACATGGCATATAGCTGTTTTTCCTTTAATATGTGTAACACTAGCCTCAAATGTTAGTCATCCTCCTTTTTGGTCTTGGAATATACCAAAATGTCATTAATAAAGACTATGACAAACTGGTCTATGTGTGGCTTGAAGATCCTATTGATGAGTTCTATAAATGCTGCAGGTGCATTAATAAGCCCAAAGGGCATTACTAGGAACTCATATTGCCTATATTTAGTATGAAAGCCAATCTTTAGAACATCAAATTCTTTGATTCTCAAATGATGATACCCTAATCTCGAATTGATTTTAGAGAACACTAGCACCTCTTAGCAGGTAAGAAAATCATCAATTCTTGGTAATATATATTTATTTTTGATAATTACCTTATTCAGCTATCTGTAATCGATGCACTATGAAAGTAACCTATCTTTGTTCTTTATAAATAGTATTAGTGGTCCCTATGGTGAAGTATTAGACCTGTTAAAGCCTTTATCTAGCGACTCTTTCAACTGCACCTTTAACTCATTTAATTTTATAAGTGCCATTCGATATGAAGTAATAGACATAGGGGTTGTACCAGGATACACTTCAATTTTGTAGTCAAGTTCTCATTTTAGCGATAGTCTTAATAGCTCATCTAGGAACACAATTAGAAAGTTAGATACCATTGGTATCTATCTAAGGCTTAGCTCTATTTTATTGGTGTCAATCATATAGGCTAAGTAAGCATCATATCCTTTTCGATATAATGGCTTAGCTATTACGATCGACATGGTATTAAGGAAAAAATTTCATTCATAAACCACCATTACCTCATTACCATTAGTTTTCTTAAGTGTGAGTCTCTTTTGTTCATAATAGACCACTAATTGGTGTTTAGACAACCAATCCACAACAAAAATTACAATAAATGTAATGCCCGTAAATAAAGAATTTAGGAATAGTACTTTCTGGGCCCGAGGGATATTCTCTATAATGTGGGACATCATTTTGAGTCTGATGACTGGCATATTGGCCATAAAAATTTAACGGGCCTAAAAGTGGGTAAAATGGATGAAATTAAAAATTTAGCAAAAGTAATAAATCATTTTGGGTCAAGAACTACTATATGCAGAGATAAAATGAGATTGTGTTAGGACGGCTCTAGGAAGTGCCTAGACAGACCCAAAAATATCATATCATGAACCTTAAAAATTCTACTAAGTATAACAGAGAAGGAATTTTAATTTTCTAAGGTCGTTTAATATTTTTTTAGAATATTTTATTCTGGTGGGTGAATAGTGCTAAAAAGACAACTATTGACTACTGACTTGAAATTTTATGTAGGTCCTAGTCCCACTAAGTGAGGATTTTTAAAACATAAATGAATATTTTTGGAGGTCTAGGGAATATTTTATGAATTTTTGAAGTTTAAAATGGCATAAGGTGAATGGTAACCCTACCTCCCGAAGGAGTCCTAGGCTAAAATTTTGCAAGACCCTTAATGAATTTAATTAAGGATTTTTGGAACTAAGTTCATGATTTTTAGAGGTCTATAGAAATTATTTTGAATTTTCAAAATTAAAAACAAAATTAGATTAATTTAGGCCATCCGATCAACACATGGTACGATCGTGGGCATCCACTTTGCACATATACTTATGGGACATGTGGGGGTGTATGGATAGTAGGAAAAGAGCTCTCCTCCTTGCTCCTCTGCAAATGGTCGATGCCATCACCATGACCATTCTCCCCGATTCTTTGTTCTTCTCTCTCCTCCCACCATAAAAACCCATAAAATTTATATGGTCCCGAATCTCCATAACTCACTAAAGCTAATCTAAGTGATAGAAGTGCAAAAGGAGGTCCAAAAGTGAGTTTTGAGCACTTAATGAATAGTGCCAAATTAATGTGTAAGTGTTCCTCC
Source organism: Hura crepitans (assembly GCA_948208565.1). Classification (NCBI taxonomy): domain Eukaryota; kingdom Viridiplantae; phylum Streptophyta; class Magnoliopsida; order Malpighiales; family Euphorbiaceae; genus Hura; species Hura crepitans. The sequence goes on from CANXYI010904420.1 coordinate 10,119, forward strand.
TCATGGTTTCTTATTTTTCTTATAAGGTATTTTGAGGTGCAGATGTTATTTGTGGAAAGAGATTTCAGTTTGGAGTTATGTGTAATTTTGTAGGAATTTTCAAAGGTGGGGGACCATTATGAAAGTTTGGGAAGTGGTGGTTAATAAAGGAGGAAGATGGATTCAATGGTTTTAGAGTAGCTTTAACATGATAGGGAGCCCACTGTAAGTGAATTTAATTAAAACATATTATGTATGTTAGGAAAATATGGAAGTGAAGCACGGATATGTGTATGGAAGTTGTAGTTGCATGTGTAGGTATGGTAGTGTGTATGTGAATTGCATGTTAGGATGTGTAATTTGATGATATAGGATGTAAGGATATGAATTGGATGTGAAAGGGATGTATAACAATGGGATGCATGCATGACTATGTGTATGTCATGTATGCCATGGCATCAGGATATATGTGCGGCATGATGGCATGTGAGACTATAATGGTATTATGATGTATGAATGTGAGGATCATGGAAGGAATAAAAAATGGTGTGGTTATGTGGAGAATTAATAAGACATGGAACATGAATGATGTATGTAGTGGGAAGGTATGAAAGCATGACATGTAAAAGGGTAAAATAGGAAATATTACACAAAAAGATTGAATTTAATTAAGAAATGCTAGTTAGGATTTTAGAATGGAAATAATGATTTTTTATGGTAAATTAGACATAATGGTTGGATAGGGTTAGGTATTTTAGGAAATAATAGATTGAAGTGGATGGAGAATAAAATAGGTTAATAAATTGGTGAGAAAAAGAATACCAAATAAATAGGAGTTCTTATGTGAAAATGGCCTATAACTGTTTAGAATTATGATGACCTATAACAGTCTGAAAAATATGGCTGAATGAAATAAGATAAAATCTATGTCTTTTTATCTTGAATATAAGTAGAATAAAATATGGCAGATGGGAAAGGCCATTAGTTAAGTCTAGCTGAACCAAAATGAATTAAAGAGCTACTAAATTATTGAGGAGCTGAATGAATAAATTAAGAAATAAAGGAAGCAATTATTAATGTACAATAATCTATGGATAAAGTCTTAGGGAACCAAACTCTATAAATTGGATAAACCTCACAAAGAATCCCATAAATAATATCATTTAAATAAATAAACTATATAGGAAATAAATATTGTTAGAAAAATAGTAACAAAAGGGATAGGTGAATTATTAAATCTGAGAACCAAGCCTTTGTATAGTTACGTAAGAATTATGTAATGTAAAATAAATGAAAAATAATCTATTAGAACTCATGGAAATGAAGTAAAGTAAACATATATATTGGCAATAGAGGAAATTAAGGTTTATTATGAAAGAAGTAAAAGACAATTATATAAAGTTAATAGCCAAAGTGGAATGAAAGTGAAGACAGGGTAACTTGATGAAACTAACAAGATAGTAAATGGAATTTAACCGATAAGTGGACTAAGAATGACCATAAAGAGTGAGATATTTTATTTTGGAAACTAAATAATGAATTTAATGGCCTTAAAAGATAATGGAAAGGGGAATTTTGAGATTGATGGTTGCTGATACACTGGATAGGTTAACCAGTTAACTAGGGATTAACAACTTCTAGAGGCTAAGTCTATATAGATTTTAGCCTGTGTATGGTGGATGCAGCCGTCGAGTA
>CANXYI010904618.1:0-10241 GCA_948208565.1 Hura crepitans
ACTAATAAATCATTTCAAGCAATAAACTAGTGGTTTATAAGGTTAGATCGAATCAAGCCAGGAATGACCTGAGATGTGCTCAGACGGACTAGAAAATACCATACCTTAAAGGTCAAAAATTCCTTTGAGTCCATTAGTAAAGGAATTTTTGAATTTCACGGTTGTTTGCAAATTCTTGTAATTTTTAGGTTTGGCATGTAAATTGAGGTAGTCTATAAATTGCTCTGTTGATGGAATTTGGCTATAAAATTTTACAAGCATGTAAATGGGTCTAATTGAGGATTTCTAAAACAAATAGCATAATTTTTAGAGGTCCCTATGAATTTTAAAAATTTTCCAAAGTTTCTATCAAAATTAAACTATTTTCGGAAGGTTCAGGTGGCCATAGGACCCACTCATGCCACCTCAGCCATTTTGGGACAAGTACACTTGTCAAGATAATTAGCCACTTGCCGAATTCCAGTAAATACCTTGGATTTCTTTCTTCTTCATTTCTAGAGCTATCGATGCCATAGGGAGAGAAAAACCACCATTTTTTATTCCTTCTTTAAGCTTTTCAACATCTAATGGACACCTAAATTCACTTTCATATGCTAGAAAGGGAATTGTGAAGGAATTAAGAGCCAAAATGAAGGCCAATAATTCAAGAAGAATCACACAAAGAGTTAAGGTTAGCTAAAGTCAGCATAAAAGTTCAAGTGTCCAAATATAAGTGATTTGGGTTTTCTCATAAGTTTTCCTAAAGGATTTGAGGTAGCTAGTGATACTTATATACTTGGATTTTCATTTGTGGTTGTATATGAATTTTTTAAGAATTTCAAAGTGTAAATGCTGTGATCGAAGGCTAGGCTTTTAGGCCATGTTTAAAGGCTTTTTTTGTGAGCTTTTGAAGGCCTAAAGTGTGAGGATTTTCTCTAATTTGAAGTACAGTATGTGTATCCAACCATTCACTTCATGTCACATGATTTTTATGGGTTGACTATAGGGGTTGAATATGGAAAAATTTGGGAAATTGGTTGTAATAGTAAAGTGAGGTAATAGTGTATATGGAATACTTTCATGGTGAATGAATGTTTAGTATATTGATTGAATGAAAAGAACTTGTGGTAATGCTTAAATTCTATGTGGTTGAGAGGTATCTTGTAAGGGGGGAGTGTATGTCTTATGGTTTTTAAGTAGTTTAAAGTGATACACATGTTCATGGTATTGAGGTATGATAAGAATATTAGTAATTGGAGTGTTAAAGGCATGATGATGATAATTCCCTTAAGTAGCCAATACCTTATATGTGTATGTGTGTATTTGTATAGCTTGGCATGTGGGTTTGTAGCATGTATGGATAATCAAGCATAAATGGCATGTCTATTAGGATCATAATGTATGAAATATGTATAGTTTAGATGGGTATTGTGTTTGGTTGAGAGATAGCCCAAAGTTATTACTAAATGTGTGGCATGGTTACTTGAGTGGAATGCATGAATTATGGTTTAAGATGGATAAAATAGTAGTTTATTATGTAAAAAGGCTTGAATAATCCTTGTGTGTAAGAATACTAGCTATGACTGAGACATATGTTAAGCATGTGATAACTTAAATAGCTTAATAATGAGGATATATGCATATGTTAAACTACTTGTAAGGATGGTTAAATGAACTTAGATGTGCATATAAGACCATTTTGATGTATTGACCAAGAGCTATGTCAAGGAAAATGGTGTGAAAAGTTTGGTAATGCATATGATAACTTATATGTATGATAAAGTACGATAAAGTCTAATAATATCATGTTATGGTATAATTGGTTTGACATAAGCTAGATAAATACATGAGAGTGATATGATATAAAATTAATGTAATGAATATGTTTTAATGGATGAATAAACACTTAGTATACGGCCTTAGGAATTGGCCTAAAATGAGACATTAACTAAGCCATTAAGTGAAATTGAGAATTACTTGAAATGTTGCCTAAAGTCTATGCCTAAAATGGCTATTATGAGGCAATTATGTGGAATGGCAAGAATGCCTATTGTGTAGCCTTTTAAGTGGCCTAAATGAATTTAGTTTTAGGCCCATGGAAATGTGAAATGAAAGTTGCAATTGCCACTAAAAAATGACATGAAATGAGCTTAGAAATGGCCATCGTAAAATAGGAAATGGACCTATAACTGTCCTATAAAATATATTTTCTAAACCTATATATTGAATGGGTTGTTGATCATTAATAAATGGTAATTCAATATGGTATGAAACAAAGAATTATGTATATTAAATTAAGGGCATAATATTACCTAGAAATATGACTAAAAAAGTGGCCTGAAACTGTCTGGTATAGCCCATAACTGTCTGGGCTAAAAATCAATTGTACGATAAAATTAGTAACTATCTATTTTTGACTTAAGAATATTATAAAAAATTAATCAATAAAGAAATAGAAATAAATTAAGATTAAATAACCTATTAGTTAGATACCTACTAGATATGTTCAATCAACTTAGGGATTAGTAGCTACTACACTATCTAATTTTTAGGCAGGGCTGGTACAGTGGTCGAGGTTTATTATGGGATCACTATACTAGCCTACTAGGTAGACCATTATGTTATTAGCACACTTGGTGCCATTATTAGATTATGTTAATGCAACAACACAGGTTCCAAAGGGGCCACTACACTAGTCTGCTAGGTAGACCAAATTGAATAATGAATTGATATGTGACTCAAGAGGTCTACAGCCTAATCCTTATATAGTATTTTATTGTATTTGATTTAGGAGGTCTATAAACTAATCCCTACAATTCTATCAGCCTAGTGCAATGTTTGGGGTCTAGAATATGGATTATTGCATAGTCTTAATTCCCTCTAGGTCCAGTGTATTTAAGTGTCATCTATCTAATTGAGCTTACTATTTTAATAAGATAAATAACCTATATATTAATGATAATGGCATATATTAATGAATTAACTTATTTAAAGTAATTAAATGGGAGATTATTCACATTATACAAGGAAAGGTATTTTGATAATTTTAATTGATACACATAATATATTGGCATGATAATCTGAAACACTTAAGATTATTATTATGTGCATAAATAATTAATGTGACATATTTTAAATGCTTGAATTCACCACTGAGTATCATATACTCAACATATCTATTTCATTGTGTAGGTAACTAATGTTAGCAAAGAGCCTTGTGACACATGCAGTACAAGTTTAGAGGACAAGCTAGAAGGTTACTACATGAATAATGTATAGTTTTGAACTCATGTACATAGGTGGGATAAATGGGTACCATGTGTAAAAGTGATGTAATATGTAAATATTAAATATAAACAATGGTTGTAATTAAGTAACTATGAGATTCCCTTAAATGTGTGATTTTACTTAATGCTTATAAAATATAAGCCTAAGGCTAAAGGATATGAATTTATTGATTATGGCCTGAGGCCTGTGTTGTTGCCATGATAGATTGATGATGTGAGATGAATCTTTGGAGGATCATAAGGGTCTAAGATGTGAGAAATAGTTAGATATGATTATTTGAAGTGTTTGTCTATAAGTTAAAATTTTGGATAGTTAATGGACAAGCGTTATGTTGCTGGAGTTCAGTAAAAATTGGAAAATCTTATAAATGGCTAATCGGGGTATAAATAGATCCCCATAACCTTAATATAGATTAGTGTAAAGTTAGAATTAAGATTCAGAGAATAATTAAAGTATATTAAGTAAATTAGTATAAGTTAAATGAATAGACCCTAAGAACAAATTAAGGATGGGTGACCTAGTGGGAAGTGCACCACTTATTAGGTTTCTTTAGAAATCTAGTAGGAGGTGTCATAATGTTTCACACCTTTGGTTAAGCCACTTTTATGCAGTGGCTACTGAAATAATACCTGAGTTTAATTAGGACTTTTCTCTTTCAACTATTACCTCTTCTCTCTTATCACTTCTAAGAGTAATCTACTTTTTTTTTTGTAATCCACTATAGCTTAATGTCTAGACAATCAGTCTATTCCTAAAATCACATCAAAGTCTCAAAAATGTAATTTAATAAAGTCCCCTTAAGACACTACCCCTTATATCTATATTAGACATTCCTCAATCATTTAATTTATCATAATATAATCTCTAATAAGATTGGTTACCATGATATCAAAAACTAGGGTCTCAATCACTAATTAATTTTCAAGTGCAATAGGTACACACATATAGGAATAGGTAAAACTTAGATCCACTAATGCATAAAATATCAATATTAAGAATGGAAAAAGTACCCTAATAATGTCATGGGCATTTACTTTCTCTCTAGTATTAATCACATATATTCTTATTAGGGCCTTAGCCTCTGGCTTATTCAATAACACTAAAGAAGCTCTCTAATTAACAATACTTGTTTCCCCTCTACCACATGATGCCATAGGGGCTATGCCTTCCAATACTCCTCCTAACTCAGTCTTCCCCTATATATAATCTCTTAGGAAATGACAAGGTGAACCATATAAGAAATGCCTATTTATACCCTTTTTACAAGTACTTAGATGTCTCTTTTGACATTACACACAAATCAAAAAATTTTCCCTACTAAATCTCGTTATACTACCTATTGAATTAGTGGTTTTGATGTCAGGTCTATTAATTGTACTCTATCTTAGCCTTAGCCCTCGTGGCCTAGGTTGACTCCCTACTTTAGAAATAGAAACCTTGAACTTCTTACTAACACCCTAAATGACTACCACTACACTAGCGTTCTTTTCTATTGATTGTTCTCCCATTTGAATTAATCTTCAGCTTTCACCTTTTCATAACTCAAAGTAGCCTTCACCAAGGTAGAGAAGTCTTTGATGGTGTGGATAACTAGCAGCCTCCATATATCATTATGCAACCCTTGCTCAAACCTCTTACACTTAGCCTTCTTTATGGGTATGAGCTATTTGGCACAACGGCTAAGCCTTACAAAGTCTCACTCATAATCTATAATTAAGGACCTACCCTACTTCAAATACAAAAAATCCTTATCCTTTCCTCTATATAGAAATCATTTAGGTATTTCTTTTTAAACTCTTGTAAAAAGAATTCTTGGGTCATCCACTTTGCTAATACTATATTCATAGCAGTGTAGCTCTATTGATAGGCTTCTTCATACAGTAGGGACACTACACAAACTAAACTATATCTCAGAGTATGCTATAACTTTTTTAGCACCCTTTTTGTAGACTCCAACTAATACTTAGCCATTATAGGATCCCTACCCTTCCTCCCTCGAAACACCTCTACACTATACATCCATAACTTGTCTATAAGAGGCCACTATATAACTATTAGGACTGACTGTAGAGGACAAAGTGGTGCTAGCTAGGGTATGGCTTTAACTCCCTATCTAAATATCTCTATAACAAGCTAGTAGAGAGCTTTTTGACTAGGAGCTCACTGTGGATATATTAATTAAGGTGGCATTAAAGAAGAGGCATAACTTTCCTCTTCATCTTCTTTATTAAACTATCTAGAGGCCTAAGCGGTATCTGAGGACATCCTTCTATAAACATTAAATAGTTTTAACTAGAGAAGTATAAACATCAAGATCCCAGAATAACCATTAGTGTACAAATTGGCATGTACATACAACATTAACCTAAAACTATAAAACCTACTCTGATACCACAAATGTAACCCTCTACGAAGGGATAAATGGGATGCTTGAGAGAGGGTTACATGTTACTATGCCTACACTTAAAACTTAATGACCTTATTAAAAAAAAAGAACCTATAAAACTTCCTTCCTTGCATATGATACGAGTTTCCACCTATTAAGGAGGTAATAAAGAAAAATATCATTAATAGCTAAGCACACATGCTGGAACATAATGTGTCAGACCCCAACTTTTGATCTAATTTTTGTGAGGATAGAATTAGAATTTGAATAAATATTAAGTAATAAAATAGATGTGTCGATCGTGTAGAGTCAGTTGGTGTGAACTACCTAGCAAAAAATGATCAAAGGGTAAAATTATAAATTCGTGGAAAGGCTAAAGGCAAAATGGGAAATTCAATATTCATGTATAAAATAAAGAGAGAGACATATAGGAGTGATAAGGAAATGACATTTAGCATAGTAATAATGAGAAAATATTAGAAAAATGAGGTCAAGAGCAGGCCTCGATGAATAGTGCCACTCGAGATATGAATAGTGTCCTCAAGACAAATGGAGCTAACTCGACCCAAAATTTGTATTTATTATAAGAGGCATTGTGGTGAAATTTAAGGAGCATTTGAGGCCATATTGGAGGTTAAGAGTCCAAAGAAAAATCTAAATTTATGGTTTACGGTAGATAGTAAATTACATAGAGTTAAATGGAAAAATTCAAAAATGTGCTAAAAAAATTCCGAAAGTGGCATGTCTTAATGGTTAAAAATTATATGGAATCCAAAAATCACAATGTTGGAATTTTGTAAAGATGGGAGCTATGAGAAAAAATAATGAAATAAATTTAATTAAATATGTACATATGTGCAAAGAAAATTGCAAATAAATGTGTACGAAGCATTTCTAGCCTTTAGATTAAGTGGAGATGTGGAGAAATGAAAGCCATCCATGTGGAAAAAGGGTGGTGATGTGGTCTAATTAATTAAATGATATTTTTAATGCATATACACATGGATTAATCTTTGCCATCCATGTATATACGTTGACTTTAAATCCAAACCATCCATTTAGCTTATGAATATGTAAATATTAAAATTATACTCACTTGGTTTCATCTAACTCCTCCCTCCCAAACAACTATGGCCAAAGTTACCATTAAGAAATTTCCACTCCCATTTTTCATCCCATTACACCAAATAATTACTGAGCATTATACCTAGAGGATTACTCCATTAACACTATTATGTTAGCTACCCAAAAATTCATAGAAAGAGAAGGATTTTAGAGAAAGAAAACAAGTGAATGAAAGAGTTTTGGAGGTCATTTTAAGGGTTAGTAAGTTGGGCTTTCATTTAATTAATTAAATTCCTTGTTTAAGGTTATGATTATTTAGTTAATAACTTGAGATTGATTATGTGATTAGTGCATTTTAATGGATTTTTCATGAGGAAATTCATTATGGAATTGGTGAAGGATGTAGGGAAGATGATAATGAGATAGATTTAAGGAAAAGAAATTAATGGGTTAATGGATTTGAGCTTATGAGATATGTGTATTCTAAACTATGAGTTATGTACATGTGAAAAGTGATGTAATTATGTTACTTTAGATGAATGAATTATATGGATAAAATTATTATGAGATTTATATTAGGATATTTAGAAGTATGGAATACAAGGGAAAGGGAATAAAAATAAGAAAAAAATTAATTGGCATGAATTTACATAAATTATGGAATTTTGTACATGGTGAATATTTTAACATAAATTATAGAATTTTGTACTTGATAAATATTGATAGCTTGGTTAAAATGACTAAATGTAGTAAGATTTAGAGTTTGGAAACATAATTAAGACTTGAGAGAATTATGTTAGGGTGGACAAAATATTAAAATAGAATAATTAACACAAGAAAGAAAATATGGCCAAATTTGATATTAAGTAATATTAGTTATTTTATACTTAAATAAATGTAATTAAATTATAATGATAGTTAAAGAATTTGATGTAGAAAAATAAATAATTGAAATAAATATTTAGGACATAGACATATGAGAACTTGAAATATACATAAATATATTAGAGCTAACATATCAAAATATATATAAACCATAATTAATGAGAGAAAAAAATTAATTATAACAAAATAAGTGTAATGCCCAATAGTCAAGGTCTTATGAACAGTACCTTCTAGGCTCGAGTGATGTTCTCCACGGTGCGGGTCTTCACTATGAGTCCGATGACTAGCGTATTGGTGATAAAACTTTGATGGGCCTGAAAATAGGGAAAACAAATTACTTAAAAAATTTAACAGAACCAATAAATCATTTCAGGTCAAGAACAAATGGATAAGGAGATAAAATAGGTCTAGGCCAAGACAGCTCTGGGATGTGCTTGGACAGTCTTGAAAATGCCACACCTTTAACCTCAAAAATTCCACTGAATATGATGGAAGAGGAATTATAATTTTTTGAGGTCAATATATATTTTTCGGAATATTTTATTCTAGTAGGTGAATAGTACCAAAAAGTCAACTATTGAATTTTGACTTAAAATTTTATATAGGCCCTAGTTACACTAATCGAGGATTTTAAAATTGAAATGAGAATTTTTGGAGGCCCAGAGAATTTTTTGTAACTTTTTGAAGTTAAAAGTGACATGAAATGCATTTTTATCATTTGGTGGCCACGTGGGCCAATCCCATAAAACTAACCCATCGTACAAAAAGGGGTTACACATGTGAATCACCTCACATGTGCCTAAGTCTTCTACTTCCCCAAAAACTACACAAAGCTAATGCCACCACCATGGAAACCCCACCATTTCCCTCATTTTCTCTCTCCTTTCTCCTCCAAACTTCACACAAAATATAGGAAATTAAGCTTCCATAATGCATAGACACTAATTCTATCAATAAAATTAAAGAAAAGAGCTCAATTTGGGATTTTCACCACTTGGGTTAATAGTGACCAAAGTGAGTGTAAGTGGCAAAATTGCATTTCTTTATTTTTGATATAGGTAGCTTAAGTTATTTTAAGAATCACCATAGTTTTATATTTTCAATTAGAGCTCTAGATATTTTTTGGGAAATTTTCTAAGTCAAAAATGGCGTATGTTTAGGGGTACCACATTCAAGTAAGGAGAACCAAGGCAATAAGGCTAGAAGTGGTGGAGAAAGGGTATACTCACACCCTAGGTATGTGGAATAAGCTCAAACTTACTATGTATATGTGTATGTCACATTTGTATGTATTAAAATTGTATGGAATTGTCCAATTTTGGGTATAGGCATGGTATTTAGGAAAAATGTCATTATAACTATGCCATTGGCATTAAAATATTCGGATTAGTATGTTGAATTGAGAAAAATTGCATGTGTAACTAAGGATGCAATCTTTGGTTGAAATGTGTGTGTAATGGTACATGGCATGTGTGATCATGTGTTTGATACATTATGTGTGAAAATGGTAAGCAAAGGAAATGTAGAAATTTCAAGTAAAAAGGAATTAAAATGGTATTTTATATGGCATGAAATTGTAACTTATTTAAATAGAAAAATATGACTAAAAGCATGGTGTGATAATGTACCTTATATTGGGGTTTTGGTATAAGTATAATTGTATGAAGAAATTATGAAAATCAAAATTGAATAGCATAATTGATGAAAGGCATAAAATACAAAAATGACCAAATGAATAGTGTCAATTGCATAAACTGACCCAATGAATAGTAACTTTACGACAGTAGGCAAAGTTATGGTATCTTATGTATACTTCATTATGACATGTTATGAAGCGATATAGTGGATTTGAAAATCACTGAATTAAAGATTTATGGTCTAAGTTAATAAATGGCCCATCAGTTAGACACCCACTGGATGGGTTAATCGGTTAACTAGGTAGTAGCAACTGCTAGGCAGTTTGGTCCTTCTAGTCCTACTGCTATGTGTTGGTTGTGCCAAGTGCAGCCACCAAGGTTTTAACATAAACCTTGCATAGTAGGGTATTAGGAGGTCCACCTGGGCTGATCCCTGCTACCTGTTTGTCTCTTCGTGGGTATTAAAAGGTCCCAAGAGGCTAATCCCAGCTATTCACCCTTTGTGATGCTGATATGATTTATAGATATTGAGAGGTCTATAGAATGATCCTTGTTATCTGCTACTCTAGTATTGGGAGGTCTACGGACTTATCCCTGCTATTGGTTGAGGTAGGTGCAGCTACCTAGGTCCTAAAAGTGGGCCACTACAAAGGATAATCTTGCTATCCAGTGTCTTAAAGAGTTGTTTGTCTATCACGGGCCTTTAATAATAATAATAACACTGACTAAGAAGATATTTGAATAATAGAAATTAAAATTACACTAGACATAGAGGTGTTAGGATGAACATGATGAACATGTATTATTGCATGTTGCTTGTATGCATTGTAGATATATTTTATTTCATTTATTCGACCATTGAGTGTCATACTCAGCATGTCAGTGTCCCAATATGTAGGTAGTTAACGGAGTGATGGTTAGCACTAGATGTCACTAGTGTAGCTATTATTGAGTTATTCGGTACCTTTTGTCTTTCCTTTTGAGTTTTTTTATAGATGCAC
>CANXYI010904643.1:0-11836 GCA_948208565.1 Hura crepitans
GCATAGTTTAATTTTTAAAGTGTTTAGCAAGTCACCAAAATAAAGATATAAAATTTAAAAAGTTGGTGGAGTCTTCCAGATAGTGGAAGCAAATTGTTATATGAAAATGGCTATCCGCTTTCACACTCACTAAAACTAAACCACAATTTTCTTTAGCATTTGACATGTCTCCATCTTCTTCTTTTAGTTTTTTTTATTATATATATTGATATATATTATTCATTTTCTCTAATAGAATCCCCTCAAAATAAGATCAAATATTTAATATCATAAACTCTTATTTTAGTTCTAAACTTTTTCTTTACGATTAAACCCATATATAGTTTCTATTTTTGATATTTGATTACCTAACAACCTTATTATCATCTCAATCTTCAACCACAATTTATTTATATAAAATATTTCAATCTACTCATATTACTGGTTCTTAGGTTCTTGAGAAGCATTATTTATGGCTCGAAAAGTAATATTTATTACTCAAGATTTTTGGGGCATTACAATAACAACATATAATCTTTAACAATAAAAATCTTTACCCTATTGTATTATCTTTTTATTAGCTAGCCTATTCTTTAAAATTTGAACTTGCATATATATAAATAAAAATCCACTATGTTGAGCTATTCACTCAGTGGTGCTTAAATATCATTTGAGTATAAATTACATTGTATTCATAATTCTTAAAGATTCTTAGTATAAATGAATCATTAAATTTCACATGACATTCATTATTATCAATATAGATAAACTTTAAATTTAACATTAGAAGAAATAACAGTTAGTTTTCTATTACACTTTTATTATAACATTGGTATATATACATACACAAATTTTAATAATTATTAGATAGAATGAAAGTTTTAAAACTATGTTTTACTTTGCTATTTTCTAGTTATGTTATTTACATCAATTTTAGCTTTGTTATGATCTTATTATTTTCGTTATGTAAAGAGAAGAATAAACTATTTTCTTTAAATTTTAAAAGCAATGTTTAAGTACTAATTCCTTCAATAAATTTTCAACAAAAAGTGAAATTTAGTTATGAAACAATAAAAGAGTATATATTTAAAATTGCATAATTCATTGACATGTAGTTAAATTTTACATGTTGACTTCACTAATTAACACTTATAATTTGTTATTTTCCTTTAACATAGTTGTAAAGACTCTTGCCCATACTTTCTAGAAAATTTTGATAACCTAGATACCGAGATTATCCACTATACGTTGCCTCTAATTTAGTGGTTATCTTACTAGCTATATAAAAAAAATTGTAAATCGTAATGCTCTGCTACAGTACTAAATCAACTGTGTTTTTACGAGAATAACCAATATACACCACACCCAATTCAATGGTCATCTTACGAGCTACCTAAAATACTAGGAATATAATAGTAGGCTTCCAAAAATCTATCTCCTTAATTAAGCATGCAACCTATCTAGTCTTAAGACTCAAATTCTAGAAAGATATAGGTTGGCTACTCTTCTTTATTCTTAGAAATCATAATTGATTACCATTCTTTCCTCTTTTATTCCTTAATTATTAAAAAAACATTTTAAAACATTTTAACATATTATTCCAAAAATATTTATTTAGCCTTTTCCTTTAGTGGTTACCTATTTAAATCACTTAATCACTCTAAGATATTTCTTTAGGCTTTTTGAATAAAAGACATAATTTTTGTGTAATGTCTTTTTTTAATGCCTAAAACTATACATTTATTTCAACTATGATAATAAAATACATTTTAAAGAATATTTAAAGTAATTATTATTTTTATTATTATGATTGTTGTTATTACTATTATTTAATATTATTGCACCTTATCTCCTTTCTCTCACTGTATTTCAAGGTTTCTAATTATTTCTTTCAAAATTTTGCATTTTATCTATATAAATATTTTTTTATAAATTGCATTCCTTTCCTTTATCACTTTAAGCCTATCATTCACATGGCTTGTTAATGCGAATTATGTCTTTATTCAAATCTCTTTATTGATTGCATACACATATTTTCTTAATTTCTATTTGACTTCTTCTTTGTTATATCATTCATTTCAACCTTTGCACAGGTTTAAGACACTCGCACCTTATTAGTCTAATGCCATTTTCAATTATAATACTATTATAAATTTGAAAAAAAAATATAGTTTCCTCTTGAGTAGACATTACAACCTCTTATCAAATTTTCTTCATAGTATTACATATTAATGTAAGCAAGAGAAAAGTGATCACCATTTGTAAACTAAAAACCTCTCAGATAGTTTAGATGTCACTAAAAATCCTTTTATTTATGCTTATATATTATTACAAAAACATTTCAACACATAGTTCTCTTCTACAACTAAAGGAAAGGTATGAACTTAATGTCTAATGTAAAACAAAGTATGACTAAACTATTCCTTAAACAAATCATCATCTTACTTTTGCATATAATGTAAAACCTTAACTTTTCTCTTATTTCAAAACCACTTTATTTATTAATTCTTTCCTTTTACTATAATCTTTAAAGATCAACAATAATTCTTATTTACTTAAGCTTAATCTAACCCTTTAGATCTAATTACAACTATATAAACTTTAGAATACTCTTTTATGGTGCAAATTAATTCATTCCCTTTTCAAAGTAATTTATGACTAAAAACAAATTGTATATTACCTCACCCTTAAAACCAAGTGTATATTACCTCACCCTTCCAACATTCTTTTCACTACACATTTGTGTAAGTAAAGTTAGAACAAGCTTTTTATCTATAAGAAACATCAACAATTTTCCTAACCTCTACCAACATTGTTGTCCATTTAAAAACATATTTCTAATATCTATATAATATTTGATCACTTGACTAATAATTTTTAGATGGACATAATTGATTTATAAAAATAAAAGGCTTAAATTATGCACTAGTCTCTCATTGGTGTAAAAATAATCCTCTAACTCTTCTATATCCTATAAAATTAACAAAATTCCTCTTATAATGCCAACAAATTTAAACTCACTATCTCATTTAATACCCTATATTAGTCCTTAATAAGATACAATTGAATCGCTATGAAAGTTATAATTTGTTTCTTATGTGACAATGTTAATTAGTCTTTACTCAAACCATTCCAAATAACACCACTAGTTCCTCCTCAGCTTTATCATATTAGCATTATATTTTATCTCTAAAAATAATAATGATAATGATGATAATAATAAAAATAAAGAAAAAAACAACAGCAGCAACAACAAGAATAATAATAATAATAATAACAACAACAACAACAACAACATCAACAACAACAACAACAACAACAATAATAATAATAATAATAATAATAATAATAATAATAATAATAATAATAATAATAATAATAATAATAATAATAATAATAATTTGAACAAGTACTTAATGCTATTATGTACTTCACTATTTTGTTTTCAATTTTGGCATAAAATATAAACAACAAATGATATGTATAAGTCATTTAAAATACATAAGTACATAAATATTGACTAATATTTATAGAATATAGCAAAACACACATCCAATAATTGATGGCAAGTATATTTTTCAATGAACTTAATATTCTTATAGTGATTTAAATCTACAAGTGATACACATATAGCAAACAACAGTTACATAACAAAGTCAAATGATTGTAGAAATGGATAGACTACATCTATTAGGTATGTGGTGGCAATAACTACTGTGTAATATGATATAGTTTAGGTTGACAAATTTTGATAAAGTATTCTTCTGTCAATTTGAATCTTTTAGCTACTCAAATTATCAAGTTATATAGCAATTTGCTATGATAATTTAAATACACCTCAATTTTTACAATAGCATATTTTAATTTGCTAAATAAAAAAATCCATAAGTTAATATTATTTTCTTCTTTTTCTTTACATTTTTTAAATACACATTAGAGTTAGAGCATGCACCTTAATCGTTACCATTTAAACTTTGGCCACCTTAGGTAGAATTTTTTTAGCAGGGTAACCTATGGAAATTAACCTATTCATTGATTCCATTTTAGCCTCATTTAGCTCTATTTTTTTCTCATTTTCCATGACATCACTTTGGTTTTAACAAATAGTAGGTGACTCTCCTCATGAACCCTTCCTTTAGTTTAGTAATTTTTTTACATGTTTTGTCCATTAACTACTCGTTATACTTTAAATTTTCAATTTTTTAACCTCTATAATCATTATATTTTAGCTTAAATAATGCTATTTCATGCATCAACAACAACTACTACACTCTCCCCTTCATTAAATGAATCTTTACTTTAATCTAGACTTGTAGCCTTTATAGCATTATTTCTATTTCAACCACACTCATGAACTAGTTGTGTAACACTAGAGAATTTGATTTTTCATAAATAGTACTTCTCGAGGCATGAATAGTATTTTTTAAGTAACCCAATTACACTGAGGTGGTTGAGTGGGAGTATAAGTCATAAAGCTTATATGGGTAAAATATTGTTGTAAATGAAATAATGAGTACTTTTCATTGAACCAATTAAATTTTTCATGTCGAGAATTAGTAAATAGTGACTTAAGTTTGCACCGAGTTGGAAAATGGTTGGGATGTTCTCAGAATGACATAGAAATAGCATAACCTTAAAGTTAAAAATTCCATTAAGTCTAATGGTGGTGAAATTAAATTTTTTTTGAGATTGTTTGTTATTTTATCTGAACTTCCTAAATACGTGAATGAATAGTTACATGGGTTTCCCTTGGCTCTTGGACCTGAGATTTTAAGGGTCTCTTAAATGATAGTCTTGGTAATTTTTGGCCCTAAAAGAAATAAATTTGGAGAACTTAAACATTTAATTTGTATTTTTGAATATTAAAACATAAATAGAATTAATTTAGACTATCGAATCTACATATGGCGAGTTTTCGGGCCATCAAACATCTTAATATAAATGTTAGGTGTGTACAAATGTGTGAGGTTGTCCTTCTCCCTTATCTCCCTCACTTGGTTAATGCCATATCCAAGCTCCCTTGGTTTATTTTTTTCTTAATTTAACCCCCAATTCAAGCTAAAATTTACTAATTGAACACCATTATATTGAGAAAAAGTGAAGAAATTGCTTATTTGGGGAGATTTCATCACTTGGCGAATAGTGACCATTTTGAGTGTAAGTGCATTTTTTTCTAAGGTTTCTTATTTTCATTATGTAGCATATGGGTTTTAGATAATGCCTATTTAAATAGATATTAGTTTAGATGTGTATAGGTTTTGTATAACTTTTCAAATTATAAAACCTATTTTGTTTGTAGCCAAAGAGAAAGAATTGGTGGAGGAAAGGAGAAATAAGGGTTAAGAAGCATAATTGGAGTGCTCTAGAGTCCACTGTAAGTGAATTTAGTGAAAAATGCATTATGCGTGGTGTATATGTACATTTCTAATATGTATGTGCCTATATGGAAGTGATGTATAATATGAGTATGTGTGTGTTTGATTATGGTGAATATGTGGATGAGAAGAGGTAATGCATGTTAGCACCAATGCATGAAGAAAAAATTTAAAAAAATGTGTATATGTGTGAGTGTGGTGTGGCCGAATGGTATGGCCATGATGTCTATGTGTGTGCTTCTGTGATTAATGGCATGTGATGTGGAAAATGGATTGGTTATTTAGTGGTGATCATGAGTAGCATGAATAATTGATGTAGAGTGGTGTGTGAGTGCATTTAAACATATTTGTTGAATGATATAAATAAAAATTATACAATTTGGAAACATGAGTCAAATTAAGGCAAATGCCTAAGAAATTTAAATGTGCGAGGGAATTGCATAGGAAATAAGGATTTGGTAGTAACTGGAGTGCTTATGTGTATTGGAAGTGTAGTAAAGTGACAAGAGGTATGACAAGGCATAAATGTAATGCTTTATGAGAGACTTATTATGATAATGCATGACATGATAAATAAATGAAAGGAACAATGAGATAGAGCTTTGGTGAAACATATTTTAAATTGCTCTAGTCATGGTTAAGCAAAATGTCCATACATAACCTTATGTGTTGTAAATGAATGACAACATAATAAAATAGTGATAAATAAATAATTGGTTTGGGAGATAATTAGAACTGGCTCATATTAGCTAGACCACCTATTAGATAAGTTGACGGTTAACTAGGGAGTTAACAGCTACTAATGGCTTTGGTTTCTAAGGATCATTGCCAGATTTTATTGTATGGTGGGTATAACTATCATGGTTCTAGATGTGAACCCTACACACCCTTAGGTTTTGGGAGGTCCACATGGGCTGATCCCTACTACACATATTGCTTGGATATTAGGAGGTCCATTCAAGCTAATCCCTATAATCCACTAATGTTGGAGAATTAGGAGGTCCATTAAGGTAGATCTCTTTTACCACGTTGTTAAGAGGTCTAGCAAAAATAATCTCTACCATTTTAGTATTAGGATGCTCTTGTGAACTGATCCATGCTATCAGGTGGATATAGATAGGTGAAGCTATCGATGTCTATAATATGGGCCACTGCATAGGTATAGATCATGTAATCCAGTGTTAAAAGCATTTTATTTTGAGTATGGGCCATAAAAGTAAAATGAACATAATATTATTATCCAATAGTAATATGATAGATAGAGAATTAATGGCTTCCTATGCCTAATATAATATTTGCCCTCATAAGGAAGAAGCTTTTTTCTCAAGTAGTAAATAGCAAACTCAACACTGAATTCATCCTCTTGTGCTACTAGAGCCCTTACTAAGCTTTCTTCAATAGACATATAAAGAATTAATGGCTTTTCATGCCTTAGTGGTTACAAAACTGGTGGAATAATCAAATATTCTCTGATGGTGTCAAAAGCATTTTTATAGTTGTTGTTCCACTTGATTGGTTGGTTTTTTTCTAAAAAGCTAGAAAATAGGCTCACATATAGTGGTGAGCTTGGCAATAAACCAATTGATGTACTATATTATACCTTGAAATCCCCTTATCTCTTTCTTTTTTTTTGTTGGAACTTGAATCATTTTTATATCTTTGAATTTATCAAGGTTTACTTCAATCCCTCTCTAACTCATTATATGCCCCAAGATCTTACTTGAAGTTACCCCAAAGACATATTTCTTATGGTTCAGATGTAGATTATATTTATCAATTTTGCTAAAACAACTTTTTCAATGCCTTAAAATGTCCTCCCATTAAAGTGGATTTAATAATCATGTAATCTATAAAAACCTCAACTTCTTTTTGAATCAAGTCATTCAGGATGTACATCTAGCATTCTTTAACATGAAAGGTATGGCTCAATAGTAAAAGGTTCCTCATTTAGTGATAAAGGTTTTCTTTATCTTGTCTACTAGTTTATTTAGAATTTGATAGTAATTGGCATATACAAAAACATCTATGTGTGGTAATGGAAAATCATCTTCTGGGTAGGCCTTGTTTAGATCCCTATAATCTATACATATCCTAACTCTGCCATTATTCTTGGGAATTGGTACTACATTGGCTAACCAGGCCAGATACTATACTTTTACAACAAAAATTTGGTTTTGTTTTGTTTGTGTAACTCTTTTTTTATTTTCTCTGCTTATTTTAGCCTTAGTCTCCCCAGCTTTCATCTCACCGATTTTACTTTAGGGTATGTGCAGATGGCATGTTCATTTATCTTTCTATCCACCTTAGGCATATCTTTATAGGTTCATGAAAAGTTATTTTTTTTGTATTTTTTTACTATTCTCTTGATTTTAATGATCTTTTCAAGAGTTATATCAGATGCAATTAAAATTTCTTCAGGGTTTTCATTGGTACCAAGATTAAATGAGGTAGTATTGATTGAATTAATAACAAACATGTTATGTATGCCATAATTATCATTATAAATGATATAATTTGATGACACATAAAAAAAAAAGGCAAAATCATTCATCTTATTAACAAAAGAATTAGAGACATTATCTCTAAAAAGTTATGGTACAAATAAAATTTTAGAAGTTCATCTTCTTCTATCTTGCTCTTCTTTTTGTCTTAAGGCATAGCTGTGGTTAGAATTTCTTCCTTGTGTTCAGTCTCTTAGTCTTTTAGATTGGTCATGACCTCTTCATCACAAAATCTAAGGTTGCCTTGACTTCACCTGTAGCCCAATCAAATAATATCACTAAAGATCTCAAACCTAGGTATGACCTTCCAATTTATAATAGCAGGCTCTGACTCTTTGTAGTAACTAATATTCCCCTCAGTCTGAACAAAACTCTCTTTCTATGGTGGGACACTTTTTCTTATCTTTTTTATCTCTAAAGTCTCTATTACATGCCTTAACCCTTTTTTATCCTTTTATCATTTCAACTGTATAGTTGAGATCAACCCATTCGAACATATGTCTCAAACCACAACCCGGTAAATAGTTTATCCTTTTAAGTTTATTTACCACTTTGGGATAATCCTCTTCCTCTTCTAAAAAAATCCCAACTTTATGGAAACTATTACAGGGGTGATTGGCTATTTTAAGCATTAAAACTTGATTCTCCCTCATATTAATGGAATACCTCCTAACTTATAGAACCATGGCCTTCCCAAAAGCAAGGAGAAATTTACAGGGATGTCAAGAACTGTAAACTCCACATCAACAACAATAATCCCCATTTTGACCATGTCCTTAAAAGTCCTATATACCTATCTCTTAGTGTTGTCATAGGTTATAATGGCAAGCTTAGACTAGGAGATCATTGAATCTTCAATCCCATATGCAACTATTTCTTTATGTGGGCACACATTGATTAACAACCCATCATTAACCATTACGCATGCTATGTGCTTGCCATTAACTTCTACATCTATGTACAAAGGATGATTGTGATGATGTCCTTCTAGTGGAAGATCTATATCTAAAAAACTAACTATTGCTTTTTCTTCCACCTTTACTATTCCCACTAGTTCAGATGGCGATATGGTAGTCGAAACCATTGCAACACCTAAGGCTTCAACTACCTTTTGTTGATATGAGGGGGATTATTGTAGTAGATCACAAATTAAAATTTTTATGGGAGTTTTCTTTAACTACTGAATTACTACATCATCCTCTATCATTATAATTAGGGGGAATTGGCTTTTTTTGACTTCTGGCACCACTTGACTGCTTGGGGTAACTACTTTATCTTTTATTTCATCTACTAGCTTTTACTTAGAATTTGAATCAATACACAAGTCTTAGATTTATTCCTCTGGCTCACTCTCACTCTTGGTAACCTATATGTCTATCACACAAACCAAACCTTGATATGATTTTTCCTTCTTCTCAATTGCTAGATAATAATTCTCGTACAAATCTCATAACAGATACCATTCTAGGAATCCCAAATTAACCATGTTGATGGGTGGTAGAACATTCGAATAGGCACCTTAACTCTTTTATCTCTTCTCTAGATAAGGTATTTGTCTTTAGTCAATTAAATCCTGAATTCTATCCTTTAATTTGTGGTAGTTATCTATCTCATAACTCGTGTGTTGATAATATTGATAGTATAAGTCTAACATGTGGTTGGGTTGTTCTTGATATCTAATAGGCCTGGATGGAAGAGGCTAAAGCTTTCCCTCCTTCTAAAATCATTTTAAGCACTAGGACAATTATTTGCCTGTATTGGAATAGTATCTTAAAGTGCTAGGTACTTTAGTAGTTTTATTGCCCCTATTATAGCTAGTTCCTTCTGTGCCCTTATTTTTTAATTTCATTTGGTTGTTGAACCCGCTAAGTTTTTCTTCTACGCAACATGCTCCTCCTCCTCCAGATCAATAGGAATATCCTTGAGCAAATCCCAATCTTTAAGCCTTTTTGCTTTTAACCCATCCTATAGATATGGATTAATATTTTTTATGAACATGCAGATTTGATCAGATGTCTCAAGCTTTCTTCTCATTTCTAGCACTTTAGACCATTATCTTATTAAATACTCTATAAAGGTCTCATTAGGTTTCTGTTTATGTAGTTCAAGGTCTTTCATTGTAACATCCATATGTCTATTATGGTTACATTGGTTGATAAAAGCAATAGTAATCATCCCTCAATCTTCTTTAACCTTATTCTCTAATGCATGGTACCAATAATAGATTTCCTTGGCAATGTAAGGCTGAAGTAAGCTATCTTCTTTTTTTGTGCTTAGCTCTATATGTTATATAGCTGTAGCATATAGCTTGACATGGCTCTTAGATTAATAAACCCATCAAACTTAGGCAACTCTAGCATTTTGTCTTTTGAGTGTAGCAACTCCTCAGATTCTAAAGTGAGTTCATCTAGGTCCAATGCCTTACACATAGAGATAAGTTTGGCCATTGGCTCTATTTTTTCTTTTAGTTTCTTCAAAGTAGCATTTTCAATCAAAACATGCCATTCTTTTCAGCTTCATCATTGGAATCTTCAAAAAAATTAAACTTTAAGTTGAAGTACCTAGGTTTTCTAGCCTTTTCACCAAAACCTATAGCCTCCTTTTCATGCCAATTCCCCTTGTTGTAATTGTTAACCTACTAGTGGGTATAGCTAATGGTGCATTAGTAGGAGGTGGTGAATTAGAAGTAGGAACAATCCTAGTGATTGCCCTTGTAACCATAGACATTATCCACCTTACGAATTCATCGAAATTTTTTTATCTATTTTGGCTTTAATGTCTTGAGTAGAAGAGCTACCTTCTCTTTATCTTGCAAAATCTATTAGGTTATGAGTGGTGTAGATGATTTCTCATCAAGCTATTCTTCCATTTGATCCATGTACCCAAGTGGCTTGAGAATCTATGATGGCTATAAAATAAAGGGTTATAAGTGATAAATGAAATGCATGAGGATACATAAAGTGCAAATACATTTTAAAGTGTATAACAACAATCTTAAGTAAGAGCCTTCTACCTTTATCACTTCCCAGACACGAGGTCAATGTGTTCTTTCCTAGGAAGGCTTACTTATGGGACATTAGGGGCCTCAACCAATTCAAATAATGGATAACATGCAGTTAAACACTATTTCTCTCATTTTTTAAAGAACATATACAAGATATTTAGCCTTCATATGTTAGATATGTTCAATCAAACAAAAATGCAGGGTCTATCCCATTCTAGTAAAAAAAGGCCCAATGGACTTGATAACGTTACGGGATGACTGAGCTATATGTCACATATATTCACCTATATAGCACATAATACATCATTAACTAGGAAAACTAGTGGAAGTTGCTATTGGTTATTACATGGGTTCATGGTTAGGTCACACAAGTTATGGCCATCTAAGCATAGTTCTCCATAATGAGTCTATCTCATCATAAGCATATGACTTACTAGTTCACCATTTAATATAATTTATAGGTACAAGTATTAGATTTGATGCCACCTCTAGCAATCCCTGAATTTAAATGAAAAAAGGTTCATGATTTGAAATGACATTGGGGTAAAAAGGGATGCCTAACTTATTTTAAGGCTATAGCATGCAATGTAGTTTCAAAAAAAGATGATATTATAAATTCAAAACACAAATTTTGTATTAATTTGAGGTACTTTTAGAGTATGGTCTCATGGTCTGCCTAGCAGAGTCACCACTGTTTGCATCCCTTCCTTTGTGAGGCTAATAAAACCAAAACAACCAAAGACTCAACCTAAATCTGTCCTCTTAAGTCCCTAAAGATAAGAAAAAAATTATAGGAATTTTAAGTCATTTCTATTCAATTAGACTAGAAAGAGCATGTTAGGCAACACAAGGTAAGAGTCACTACCTAACCATATTTAGGAAATACCTAGTAAGACCAAAACCAGAGTGCTTCAAAACCCTCCTCTTATTTATACCTTAAGTTAATATGGAATTTTAGATTAAGTTTATAATTTTAT
>CANXYI010904749.1:0-10701 GCA_948208565.1 Hura crepitans
GAGGTGCATGTAGTTCAATATCACAGGTACTCAAATCTAGGTAAATCCTTATCATGGTGTTTGAAGAAGCTCACTAAAGAAGGGAAGTTAGAGCCACTTCCACACTAGTCATTTAATGGTACATTACCCCCCAATTATAGGCACGATCAGTATTGTGCTTATCATTAAAGAATCGGACACCTTATAGACAACTGCAAACTCCTCAGGAAAGCCATCCAAGATCTTATCGATTCAAAATAGATCCCTGACCCAAAAACTTCATCCAACCCACTACCAAAACATTATACCACATACCTCTTTAAGTCCAGATTTCCCAAAAAGTATATGCTTAAGGAAATCTATAGGTCCGACCTAGCTATAGAAGCAGGAGTGAGGGTGAGTGAATCCATCTTAATGACTAGTTGTTGGGATAGTGAGAGTGATCGTAAGGCTAGGGAAAGCAAGAATTTTTGGGATGAATCTTCTTATAAGGATTCCAAATAGGTTAAGAGAGAGCTAATATGAGTTAAGGGAGAAATAGTGGAAAGAGTAGAGAAGAATGGTTAGATCCTACTAAAGAAAGAACCCCAACCCAAAGTAGATAAGCATGAGGAGGTGTTAAAGCAGCTCAAGAAGACTCAAGCCAACATCAGCATCTGGGATTTGTTGATGTCATCCAAAGACCATAGGCAAAAGGTGGTTGAAGCCCTAGGTTAAGTTGTTATTTCCACAACCATCACACTAGATGAGCTTGTAGAAGTGATGAAAATAGGCAATACGAGCCTCATTACATTTTTAGACATGAATTTACCTTTAAAAGGAAGGGAGCACAATAGACCCCTCTTTATCAAAGCCGAAGTGAACGAGAAGAAAATGGGTTCTGCAATGGTAGACGATGGCTCCTCCCTTTGTGTTTTCCCTACTAAGATCCTAGCTAGTTTAGGAATCAAGAAAGAGGACTTATTACCCTCTAGTATCACTATAAAAGCCTATAACAACACTAAAAGACAAGCTAAAGGGTCTTTTACAATCAAGGTACAGATGGGACCAGTCGTTGATGAAGTAGAGTTCATAGTTATTAACATATCTGCTACCTTCTCTGTCCTATTAAGAAGGCCTTAGTTCCATAAGCTAGGAGGAGTTCCCTCAACTCTATATCAAATGATTAAGTTCCCACATGAAGGCAACATCATTACCATAGAGGCCAAAGTCGATCATGCTATCTCTACTCTAGTTATTGCTAATCAGCCTTTCAATGGATTCCATGTTACAAGGATTTATGAGGATTACATAGACTCGACTGTGTCCAAAATGATGAAGCGGATGGATTTCTTTTCGGGAGCTGGTTTAGGGAAAAACTTGCAAGGTATCACTGAACCTCTACAGTTGCATACCCAAAAGGATACAAAGGGGTTAGGCTACGATCTGAGCAAAGAGGATAACCCAAGATAGGGTAGCTCATTAGAAGATTATTTTGTCAAGCAGAAGGGTATCAAGTATGATAAGACCTCAGAACCCACTATAACAAAGAGACACTACAGGCTTGGATTTGAAATTTTTTGCTAATGTTATAGGTTGGGAATCAGGGCATCCTACTCAAGTTTAGTGGATAGAGGAAGTGTTCTCGAAGTTGCCAGTTACTGAAGAAGTTTATCCTACCCTCCTAGAGGATATGCTTAAGCTAAAAAATTCTAATGAATTGTATCTTTATGACTTCTTTGAGGCCAATGATTTACTTTCTAATAAGATTAATGATGAATTTGCCTATTTATGTGATCTTTCTCTTATTGGTAATGTGTATACAAATGACCATTACATGAGCACTTTTGACATTAATTGCATTAAAACTAATCCTTTTAATCTTAGAACCAATGAACAACCAAAGAATGTATTAATTGCCTATGATACTACTGTCAAAAGAAGAGAAAATTTTGAGAGATTACTAAAGAAATATGAAAGGATTTTTGCTTGGAATTACGATGACATGCTAGGAATTGATATAGAAATTGTGAAGCATACAATACTGATGCATAATCATGCCCTTCTAGTATAATAGAAGCCCAAGAGAAAGACCTAAATGGGCAAAGAAAGTAAAAGAGGAGGTAGTCAAGTTGCTTGAGGCAAAGTTCATCGAGGAAATTATCTTCCCCACTTGGCTTGCCAATATAGTGCCAGTACCCAAGAAGGATGGGAGGGTCAGAATGTGCATAGATTACTAGGACCTGAATAAGGTGTGTCCAAAAAATGACCATCCCTTTCCCCATATAGATGTATTGGTAGACAATACAGCAATGGCCACTATGTACTTATTTGTTGATGGGTTCTCTAGATACAATCAGATCTTGATGAAAGTGATAGACAAATGCAAAACTGCCTTTATAATAGAATGGGGTACGTATTATTACAAAGTAATGCCTTTTAGGTTAAAGAATGGGGGGGGGCCACTTATCAACAAATGGCTATAAAGCTATTCCATGACATGATTCATAGGGAAGTTGAGGTCTACATAGATGACATGATGGTGAAGTCTATAGAAAAGGAAGCACATTTAAAGCATTAGAAAAGTTCTTCCAAAGGCTAGACTAATTCAACATGAGGCTCACCCCTAAAAAGTGCATCTTTAAAGTCATATCGGGAAAGTTGCTAGGATTCACGATAAGCAAAAGAGGGATTGAAGTCGATCCGGACAAGCTGAAAGCCATTTTGGATATGGCTACACCATAATTAGAAAAAGAAGTCAGGGGGTTTTTGGGCAAAATTTAGTACATTAGCAGGTTCATATCTAAACTCATAGCAGTTTGTGAACCTATATTCAACTTGCTACACAAAGGGTAACTAAAAAAGTGGAATAATGATTACAAGAAAGCCTTCCAATTCATCAAGCAGTGTCTGATTAACCCTCTAATTCTAAGACCTTCGAAACTTGATAAGCCCTTAATCCTGTACCTAGTAGTGGAAGGGTCCTTAATAAGAGCACTAATCGCGTAAGCAGATGAAGTTAGAATAGAAAACACAGTTTATTACATAAGCAAAAAACTGCTCCCATACGAACAAAAGTACACCGAAGTAGAGAAAATATGTTTAAGGGCAATCTGGGTATCAAAAAAGTTATGTCACTACTTCCAATCTTACAAAGTAGAGGTAGTAGCGAAACATGACCCACTGAATTACCTATAAACTGCGCCATTCTTGGTAGGGAAAATTAGATGTTAGATCTTACTGCTCTAGGAGTTTGATATCTCCTATATTACCAAAAAGACCATTAAGGGACGGGCTGTAGCTGAATTCTTAGCCTAACACCCGATTGAAGAAAAATAGGAGGAATATGAATTTCCAAATGAATACTTAGGGGTAATATCCCAGGAAGGACGGAAAATGTTTTTTGATGGGGCCATTAACCAAAAAAGAGTAGGTGCCAAGGTATTGGTCAATAGTCCAGAAGGTGAACAGATGTTCTTGGCAAGAAAACTAGAATTTTCAGCCACCAACAACATGGCAGAATATGAGGCATGTGTCTACAATCTTGAAACTATGTATCAATTGGGGGTAAAAGTGGTTGATGTCTATAGAGATTCAATGCTAGTCATCCAATAAGTAAAGGGTGATTGGGAAGTCAAGAATGAGAACTTAAGCAAGTATGTTAGAATACTTACAGACCTTGTTGAAGGATTTGATCGATACACCTTTCACCATATCCCTAGAAAACAAAACTAGGTTGCAGATGCTTTAGCCACCTTGATGTCAATGTCAAATCTTACCAAAAAAGGATATGCCCAAGCCAATATATTTTAGCAAGACAAAGTTTCCCACCTATACCAGAATAGTCAGCTTTGTCAGTGAGCCATCTCATCAGGAATTACCATGGTACCATGATATCTAAACCTATCTAGGAATGGGACAATACCCTAAAAACACAACTGAAAAAGACAAAAAGGCCCTCTAGAAGTTATCCACTCAATTTATCTCATTCTAAGGTATGTTGTACAAGAGACAAATGGACGAGATACAACTTAGATGTATAGACAAAATGGAATCACAAAGAGTACTCGAGGAGGTATATGAGGGGATATGCGGTCCTCACATAAATAGGAGAAATTTAGCAAAGAAAATCATGAGATTAGGATATTACTAGTCGACCATGGAATCAGATTGTTGTGACTTTGTGAAAAGGTTCAACAAATGCTAGGTATATAGGAAGTTAAGTCATTTGCCATCTAATGACTTGACTAGTTTGTCACCACCTAATGACTTGACTAGTTTGTCATCTCTATAGCCATTTTCAATATGGGGAATCGATATAATTGGAGAAATAAAGCTGTCAGCTACCAAAAGGCATAAGTTCATAGTGGTAGCAATGGATTACTTCACGAAGGGGGTTGAAGTAGAGGCTTTCAATAAATTAGGGGCAAGATAGATGGGAAAATTTATTGAAAGGAATATTATCTGCTAGTATTGGTTGCTGCAACTAACCATCTCATACAATAGGGTACAATTTTAGGGAGAAACTAAATAACTTCTATAGAAGTACAAAATTCAACATCATAAGTCTTTTCCGTATCGACCATAGGCTAATAAAGTGGCAGAGGCTGCCAATAAAAATATCAAGAAAATTTTGCAAAAGATGACTGTCACCTATAAGGATTGGGAAGATATGATACCGTTTGTATTGTGGGGATATAGAACAACTGTCAAAACATCTACCTGAGCTACACCTTATTCACTGGTGTATGGCATGGAGGTAGTACTGCCAATCGAGGTTAAAATACCTTCATTAAGGATGGTATTAGAAGCAAACATACCTGAAGCAGAATGGGCTAGAAGCAAATACAAGCAGTTAGCATTAATTGATGAAAAATGACTTAAAGCTCTCTGTCACATATAATTGTACCAAAAAAAGAATTGCAAGAGCTTACAATAAGAAAGTCAAGCCCAGAACCATATGAGAAGGTGATCTGGTGCTCAAACATATTAGACTACTACTATTAGATCCTAGAGGAAAATTCAAACCCAATTGGGAAGGTCCTTATATGGTCAAAAAGGTGCTCAAGAATAGGGGTATTAAGATCTCAGATTTGGAGATGAATTCTCAGAACTAGTCAATGCAGACAGGCTAAAGAAGTACTTCTGTTAAAAAAAAGAGAAAGTATGCTAAACTAAAAACTCGAATAAGGCAATTTAGGCAAAAGTTAGGACACCCCGATGAAGTGAAAACCCAACGAGGCACTTCATGCAAAAGTTAGGGAATTAGAGAGAAAATATCCAATCAAGAAATCCTTTTTTTAAGGCTGATCGGTAATGATAGTACTATCAATGGAAATTAATACATTCACCAAGAACAAGGGGCTTAGTCTTAAATGCAGTTGATGATAAAAATGCTTTGGTCCTGATCATTGATATGTAAATTCCCATTTAGGTAGGGGCTATACAAGTAACTAAATTCTACATACACTATTTCCTTTTAGAATTAGGAATATTGTCCTCATTGTTCCTTTTTAGCACTAATGATCTATTGTCTTTAACATTACTTAAGATCCACTTGTTGTAATATTCATCTGTATTAACAACATCGATTGTATAATCAAGCATGTCCCTCAAATTAGTACATTGTTGCCACAAGTGAGGGAAAAAGTGTAAGAAGTAACGAGTCAAAAGGCCACTATGGAATCCCAGAAGCTCAGTAGGTATCCTTTACACTAGACCAAACTGCCAAAAGATGTGTGAGGGGAAGTAAAAGGTAACATGTTTTAACCCAATCAAGGGAACACAACTGGCATGGCAAGAGAGAGTAAAATGGCTAATTTTTCACCAAGGACATCTCTATCGCATTGTGATAGCCATGAGAGCCATTGGTCAAGGGAGTCACACTTCATTATAAGCTTCCTCTCATAATGATGGCATGAGCCATACTTTGCCCAAAGTCTTTCTGATGGAGGAATAAGCAATTTTAGCTTCTTTTACAACTAAATCTAAAAAAAAAAGAAGCCGTTAGGTTAGAAAATATGCAAAGGACCACCTAAGCAATAATTAGGCAGACCTGCTAATGCGAAAACCATTACCGGTGTACTAGGTGAAAATTAGGGTCACAAAAAAGTAAAAGTCCATGATGCATACCTATAAGAGAAGCTAACTCCGAGTCATGAAATCAATGTCTCCTTTTATTAACGCATCTAAAATACGAATGGTTTCAGTTAGAAAAATGCCAAAAGGATTATGGCTAGAGTATGTCACAGTTAAAAGGTGAAGGATTTTGAAATGGCAACACTTATCATAGGAAGTAACGATGAGCTAGCTTTCGAAAAGGCATAACAGGGTACACTTCACCCATCCCACTGAGTCAATGAAAATTTGATGGGCATAGTCTAAGATTGCTCGCAGAGAAATCGAGCCTACCCCTGGTACCATGTTACGAGCCATAACTGGAGAAAAACCCAAAGTAAGGACAATATCAGTATGGTAGCAGTCCTCAAAGAAAAGTAAGGCTAAAGGGGTAGTAGGAGTAATTTTGTACTCCAAAATGGCAGCAAACTCTTCTAAGGTTGGACAAATCTCTTATTAGCCAAAGATAAAAACATGAAAGATAGGGTCCTAATGCTACGCCGCAGCATTTAAGAAATCAGAGTCGATCCAAACCTTCCTTAAAAACCTAAGAGCAGAAAAAGGGGCGAGAATACAGGAAGCCTAAGAGGCCTTTAAATCTAAGGTTTTAGACAACTCTAAGTGGAAAGGAGACATGATAAGAGTATGGGGTGAGAAAACCAAGAAAAGGGGTATTTATAAGTCAAAAAATCCATTCCTCATCCTATCAGGAATATGAATCCAAAACACATAAAGAAGTCCACATGAACCTAGAAATGGCATCATAGTTCACGTGAACTAAGAGATAGATGTCGACACCAATGCCATGCCAAGTCCGTGACCATATTTGGGTAGTGTCCACCCAGACTAAGTTAACCAAAGTCCACCCAGACCAAAATGATTTTTTTAAGTACGCATGGACTAAAACACCTTAAGTTCATGCAAGTGCGTAAGGGAAGATAAAACATTCATGACAAAATAAAATTCGAAGGTGAATGTGCTTTAAGGAAAATTAAAATGTACTAAGTTTGGAATCTTGGAAATAGGAAGCGACAATTCCTATCCCTAACTAAAAGAGGGGGGAGGCCTCACATTCTACTCCCCACATAAACAACCATAAAAAAAAAAAGAGAAGGAGGGGGTACCTCCTAGCCTACTCCTTAAAGTCATCCTCCTCCTCTGTGTCTTTATCCTCAAAGGAGATTACAAGCTTATCGACCACCTTGTAGGCTCTCACCTTCCTCCGGGCCTCACATAAAGCCACCACTTACCTCGATAACTCAGTCTGCAAGAAGAGTGGAAGATTAATGTAACATACACATATAGCATACACATGTAACATACATAACACATATAACACACATGACATGCATAGCATACATGACATGCATAATGTACACAACATGCACCAAATTAACTATCACAGGAATGTTACTTACAATAAGCACCTAGGTCTCATCAATCATGGCCCTCCTAAGTGCCTCCACCACTCTGGCAGTCCTCTCTATAGGAGCCTTTTTCACCTGATTAGAGGAAAAAAACATAAGGCATATGTAATAAAAGACCCAAATAATGCAAGTGGCAAGCCTAATGACCTTATCAGCATGGTGTTCTCAGGCTCAAATGCCACCGGCTAGCTCTCCTCTGTATAGAGTCTAGCAAAAGATAGCCCCCCATCAATGCCATAGTGCATGTAGCTTAGCTCTGAGACATCCACCAAGGTCTCTATCACCTCATCAAGCAAAGAGCTTAGACCGGCAAATGAACTCGAAACTCCATCGTGAGCAGAGGGAGGTAAAAATTAAGAGCCTAAAGAGCTAGAAGCAGTTTTTGAATGCTTCCTCGAGGAGGATGGGCCAACCCCAGAGATAGCAGTAGGTTACAATATCACACATAAACATCAAAAAAATCACAAAAAATAGGGGAGTCAAGGATTAAAAAACCCACCTAAGGTAGAGAAGGTCCCAATGTATATGGCACCTATGAAAGCAGATGAATCAAGGCCTAAAAAGCATAACCCTCAATGTTGTCCTCCACTAACGTGGCCCCTAGAATTCCCACATTCATGCCTTGTACGAAATCCAAGTCATCAGTATACCTCCTGAACAGCATTAAGTTAGGAGGGTTCAGGGGAATGAGGCGAATGTCAGGCCCCAAATGCCAGCTCACCACTTTTTCTCCTAAAACCTAATAGTATGTCTCTAGGGTGGTCAGTAGAATGTCGTAGAAGGGTAAGCCTCAGATGAAGCACAAGGGAGGAGGCAATTCATCGATAGGAAAGACCCACCAAGCCAAATCAATCTATATAAGTAAACATTAATTAAGTGTGAATAAATAGCTAACAAATTTTATGACTTAATACGCAGGAAATATTCACGTCGATCCAAACCTAAAAGCTAAGGTATTACTAGTGCTATATCAGGGAAGCTACGTTCCATGGGCTTAAAGTAGGTCGCACCCATCTATCCATCACTAGATAGCAACGAGGCACATCTAGCTCACAAGGGTGAGCCTATAAATGGAGGTCACAAGCCCACACCTGAAATAATAAGAAACAAGGTCACAAAGAAGTTCTAAAGAAAAGTGAACAAATAAAAAGGAGTTACTTACCAAGATGCCCGATACAAAGCCCTAAATGAAGTGGTGGCTCTTCTTAGTTTGCATGGCCATGTCCAGACTCCGAAACATCCACCCCAAAGAAGAACAACACCAGTTCCAATTACCTATCTTGTCAACCTCTTTCAAGACTGAAAGGAAGCTCTAACTTATAGTACCATTGACATTGGTGAATAGAGTGGTACCCATCAAATACAGGATAAAGCAGCGAGTGTACTGGTCCACCTTTAGCTGACTCATGGGGGACTCCTTTCCCCATCTCTCTTATAGGTCCATGCAGTGAATACTTCTAGCCCAGTCCTGAGGGACAAAACCTAGCAATTCCTTCACCTCTTATAGGCTTAAAGATGGGTGATGATAGCAAGCATCGAAGGCAATCGTGCAGCTTGTGCAGGGAGCCCCAATGATAAAGGCTTAATCGAAGGGGGTGATCGTCTTCTCACTAAAGGACAGTTGGAAAGTGTGGGTGGTGTTCATCCACCTATCTAACTGTGCCCTCAAGGCCTACAAATTGCGATAGAAGTCCCTGCCCATGAGGTAATCTAGGAAGGTTTGGAAGCCCGTTAATTGAACCCTATTCTTTACCACAACCGCCATGGTGGAATACCACTATTGGGGTCCAGACAAGGTGCCCCCACACTTAAGGTGCATCTACATAACAAACAAAGCAGAAGTCAATAAGAGTTCGCATGGACTACAATTTTAAAAAAAGGTCTGCACGAACCAAGGAAAAGTAGGCAAGACTGGTCCACATAGACCTTATTCACAGACACATGAAAGTCCACACAAACTATAAACAGAGTCAAACACAGCCAAACACAAGTTTGCATAAACATAACATAGTCAATAATAAGTCGCATAGACTTCAAAAGATAGAGTATTTAGAATTATCACATAACAAGTTTTAGAAGCAAAATTGAAAACTTGGTACGCACGGACCAACTATCCTAATGATCTAAGTCTGCACGGACCTATCGTGCCCTAGCCTACTTAGTCCACATAGAGTTATCGAACTAGAAAATTTTCATAGCATGAAAACACAAAAAACTCAATTAAATGGTCAGGGAACACACAGCAGATGGAAAACATACCTGAGCATACACTTCACAGCAAGCATGGTGCACCAAATCTGCCAAGATAGGGATCAGGTCACTAAATGCCACCCCATTCATAGGAGCAGCACTCTAGGGCCAGTTGACAATGATGAATAGTACAAAGTTAACCAGAGTCGACATGGAAATGTCCTCCGATGGAGGCAAAAAAGGCACCGATCTAGTTCCTATCAGAAGGAGGATCACGGTTAGCATTTCCTCACCATTGGAAGAAGATGAAGGGGAAGCACTAGCCACATAGAAAGCCATTGAAAATTCGTCTAGTGGAGAGAAAAATTGTAAAGAAAGAGACTAGAAAGGACATAAATGAGAAATGAGGGGGAAAAGAGATGGTTATAGTTCTAATACGATAAGTCTGCGCAGACCTCCACACTATTAGTTCGCACGGACTATGACCAACAAAGTCCGCATGGACCATGACCAATAAAGTTTGCATGAACCTTTGACTAATAGAAATTCAAAAGGAAGAAAAAAGGGGAACACCTCTCAAAGGCCAAACTTATTCTCTTCACAACTTAACTAAAATTTCATTTCCTTTTTACAGGATCAACTTGAAGTTCCATCCATAAACTTGGATCAACCACAAGCTCCATCCACAATTATGGTTCAACCCTGAGTTCAATCCATTGATCATGGATCAACTCTAAGTTCAATCCACTAAGTTTGAATCAACAACGAGTTCAATTCTCTAATCCTGAATCAACGGTAAGCTGAATCCATCATCTCAGGGTTTAGCCTCGTAAGCCAATCTATCATCTCAGGGTTCAGCCTCATAAGCCAATCTATCATTTAGGTTTCAACCTCATAAGCCAATCTATCATTCAGGGTTTAGCCTTATAAGCCAATCTATCATTCTAGGTTCATGCCTCATAAGCTAATCTATAGTCAATGTTGAAGTCTACTCAGCAATGGCATGAGT
>CANXYI010904880.1:0-10496 GCA_948208565.1 Hura crepitans
TGCTTTAAGTTTGTCAAAACTTTCCCATCATTTTTTCTCCCAAACAAACTTAACATCATTTCACAATAGACAAGTCATAGGTACTGCTATCAAAGAAAAACCTTGGACAAATCATCTATAGTATCTAGCCAACCTAAGAAAACTCCTAATCTCTATAGTGTTCCTAGGTGGCTTCCACTTTATAACTGCCTATAACTCGCTAGGATCGACTCGAATCACTTTTATAGAAACCATATGTCCAAAAAAAAAACCTCACTAAGCCAAAACTAACACTTGCTAAGTTTTGCATAAAGCTTTTTCTCTCTCATAATCTATAATACTATCCTCAGGTGTTGTTCATGCTAGTCTTTATTCTTGGAATACACCAAGCAATCATTAATAAAGAAAACCATGATATGATCTAAATACTATTTAAAAACCCTATCAATCAATTGCATAAAAGCTATAGGAGCATTGGTAAGCACAAGTGGCATTACAAAAAATTCATAATGACCATATATCATTCTAAAAGCTATCTTTGCTACATCAAACTCCTTTACGATGAATTAATAATATTAAAACCTAAAATCAATCAAGGAGAACATTCTAACACCTTTATGCTAATAAAAAAGAT
Source organism: Hura crepitans (assembly GCA_948208565.1). Classification (NCBI taxonomy): domain Eukaryota; kingdom Viridiplantae; phylum Streptophyta; class Magnoliopsida; order Malpighiales; family Euphorbiaceae; genus Hura; species Hura crepitans. Next base: position 614 of record CANXYI010904880.1, read on the forward strand.
CATGAATCCTTGGCAATAGATACTTATTCATGATAGTTACCTTATTTAATTATCTATAATCTACATATAATTGCAATGTGCCATCCTTTTTGTTCACAAAAAACACAGGTGCTCCCTATTAAGAAACACTTAACCTTATGAAACCTTTATAAAACAATTCTTATAATTGAATTTTTAATTCTTTTATCTCTACTAGAGCCATTCTATATGGAGCTATGGATACCGATGCAATGACAATTAATAGCTCTATAGAAAATTTGAGTTCCCATTCTAAAGGTAAACCAAGCAACTCTTTAGGAGACAAATCCATAAACTTTAACACAACTAGTATATTACTAACATCTATCTCTTTACCTCGGTATCATAAACATGAGCAAGAAAAGCTTGACACCCTTTTCTTAACATGCATCTCGCTGCTATTGTTGAGATAATGTTAGACAAAAAATCTATCCTCTCACCCATAACTATAATCTCAGCCCCATTATTATCCTTAAGAGTCAATCTCTTTAACTTGCAAACTATAATGGCCTGATACTTGGATAGCCAATCCATGGCCCTTATCAAATCAAAAACATTGAATGGCAATTCAATTAGATCAGCTAAAAACTGGATATAACTTATGGATAATAGAATTATCTTATGGAGTGGTCCTTATTTTGCACGTGAATGACTACTGCACCCACATAGACCCATGTAGTGGCCTTGTAAGACCTGAACAACCGCTGCACCCGTATAGAAATGTGATACAATTAAATATAGTTTTAGGGTCAGACTATGAGTAGACTCTTAACCAAAATCAACACCAAAGTGTGTAGCAGTGCTATCTATCCCTAATTGACTGGTCATCCTATCCATATTTAGGTTCTAACTCATATGGGCTATTTTCACATTTTGTTAATTTCACCTTCATAACTAAGTTTGAATAACTCATTTTAACCTTGACATCATCATAATTTGATAAAACTAGGAGTATTATATTATTTCCCCTTTTTCTAGTGATTAAGCACTAGTTCAAAAGTATTAATCACACATATGAGTAATATATCCTCATTTTAAGCTATGAACTCAATTCTTAACATTTAATAACTCATTTCCAATATATAATATCAAACATTTCATTTTATGCTCACTTTAAGGTATTTGCGTACAATAGAATTCAATAGGCCATTTGAACCATTAAATATTCATGTACTCCTTTTCTTGCCATGTTCCTATTCACAATGTGATACTCTTAAGTCAATGCTTTATGAATAGTACCTTTAAGGCTCACAAAGTGTTCTGGAGTGCCGAGTCACTTTCACGAGGCCTGAGAAAGGGTGTACTAGCTATGAAACTTTGTCTAGCCATAAAATGATGAAAAAACTTAATTTTAAAATTTAGCAAAACGAATAAATTATTTGAGGCCATAACCTAGTAGGCCGTAAGCTCATATGAACTTAGGCCGAGAATAAGTCAGGATGTACTCAAATAGACCAGGAAATACCATACCTAAAAGTCAAAAATTCTAGTGAGACCAATGGTGAAGGAATTTTAATTTTCTGAGGTTGTTTGGTAATTTTATGGAATTTCTTAATTTTTTGAGGAATTAATTAACTAACATACAGATGGAATTTTATCATGAAAATTTATAGGCCTATAAATATGCCTAGTTAAGGATTTTTATAACTAATGTGATGATTTTTTTAGGTCCAGATGAATTTTGAAAATTGCTTAAAATTATAGCTAAAATCGACCATTTTTGGGATGTTCGGGTGACATGTGTCACCAACCGAGCCACCCCAACCCCACTATAAAATAGCCCCTTTAGTCACATGGAATTCCACTTAGCCATTTCACCCTCCACCTCACCTTTCTCCCTCACTTTCTCTTCCTCTCTAATTGATGCTAGCCCTACCTTTCTCTGTAAAAAAAATTCTCCATTTTTGCCACCAAACAACACCCATTTCTCCACCAAAAATTAGCTTAACTAGAAATTAATCCTTGAAGGCTTGGGTGACCATAGATACACATAGGAATCAAGAAAAAATATTAAAGCTCAAGTGTACATAAATGGTGGCTTGAAAATCTAAATTCATATGTAAGTCATTCCTTCACTTTTTATTTTATTTCTAAGGGAATTTCATCATTTTAAGACCACCCATATGTTTAGATTATCAATTTAAGGCTTGTAGGATTTTTCATGAATTTTCAAATCTAAGGAACGATGTATGTAGGCTATTAAAGAAATGAGGTGCAACAAGGCAAATAAATGTTCTTTAGTGTAGAAAAGGCTTTTAAAGTAATATAGGTATGTGAATTTAGTTGAATAAAAGCATGCCATGTTGATTTCACATGTGATTTTATCATGAATTGCTATATGGAAGTTTTAATTTGAACATGTACAGTGTAGGAATTATTAGTGCAAGCATAATTCAATGTTGGTCATGGATAATTTTGATGATTAATATGTTGATTTAGGGAGAAATACACATGCATTATGATGAACATGATTTGGTTAAGAGATATGAGGTGTGTTGTGGTGTGGAAATGGTGTGTATGATATGTGTACAATGAAAATTCTCAGGTATAACGTGAATGAAAGTGTGTTTACATGAATAAAGTGAGAGAGGGTTGTGTAAATGCATGAAACTTATCTTGCCGAGAGGGGTAGTTATGTGTTTTGGCATGTAAATCATATGTATGGCATGTATGTATGGTGTAATTGATAGGAAATGGTATGTGGGGCATGGATATGGATGTGTGTATGGTAGAGTTGGTGAGAAAATGTAGGTATGTTTATAAAGCTAATGTGGTCGAGAGGGGTAAGTAGGTAGCATGGCATGTATTTAGTGTGTATGGCATGTATGTATAGTGTATGTGAGATGAGATAGTATGGTTAGCAGAGAAATAAATGTGTATGTGGTGAATTTAATGAGGCAATATATGTATATGTGTGTTACATGTGTGGTCGAGGCATGTATTTGTTGAGTCATGGCATGGCATGCATGGCTGAGGAATGTATGTGTTATCTCATGGCATGGCATGCATAATATGTTTTATGTGCATGTGTGTGCATGCTAGGATTATGGTATATGACGTGTATATATGATGAAATATGGAAAATGCATATGTATGATTAAGGACAAAGAGTGGCTAAGATGTATGTATGCCATAGTGTGGGAAAGGTAAGTATGGTATCTTAAGATGTGTGATATATATGAATAGCATGACATCATGAACATGTAATGTATGACATGGAATATTTGAAACCATGCATGGAAATATGGCATGTATTATGACAATTTAATGTAAGAAAAAGGGATTAAGAAATGGTGCAAGAAATGGCTTAAAATTTGACTTGCAAAGCATAAATAAAAGTGACCTATAATGACATAAAATGTGGACACTTTTTTATTCTTAATGTTAATGGTAATGTGTGGCCATTGTTAATGTCTTATTAGATTGAATGGAAAAATGTAATTGTGGCCTAGAATGGTCTGTTAATGTGGCATAAATTGGCATGGGAGAATGCCTAGTAAATAGTGGAAAATGACCTATAATGGTGTACTGGAGAAATAGAAATGACATATAACTATCTTGTTAAATGTATGTATGAGAATGGCATAATGGATATATAATAAGGATTGGATTATGACATAAAACTAAGCCTAAAATGGACTTGTAAATACCTAAGTAAAAAACTTAAAACTACTCTTTTAAAAATTAGACCAATAACTATCTAATAATAAAACTGACTTGTAATTGTCTTGCTAAAATTTATTGTTGGAAATTAAATAATAACTATCTGTTAATGGGTTATAGATATTTCAAAATGGTGATTAGAAATAAAATAAGCATAAATAAGAGGCAGTTGGTCCATTAGTTAGACAACCACTAGATGGGTTGATCAGCCAATTGGGGATTAGCAGCTGCTAGATATTTGTCTGTTTATTAGTCTAGGCTAGTGCAGCGGTCGAGGTCCATAAGATGGGCCACTGCATTGTGATATCATGATGATATTTGTATGTTTATCATACTAGGCTGGTGCAGTGGTAAGGGTCCATAAGATTGGCCATTGAATTATGTTGTTGATATTATTATCTGTGTATCATACCAGGTCGGTGAAATCAGGGCTCGTGAAGAAGCAGAAGCTCCAGATGTAATTATTAGTCTTTTTATTTATTTGATGTTCTAGTTTTGGCATTAATAGATCTAGCATCTACCCATTCTTATATATGTAATACATAAGCACATGATAGAGGACTAGAACCAGAACATGTAAGCCTAGATATTCAAGTCAATAATCCTATAGATCATAATGTGATTATGGATAAAGTATATAGACACTATCCATGGGTGATTCACGAGTAATTATTTCCAATTGATCTGATTGAACTACACTTTCATGAATTTGATGTTATCCTAGGAATAGATTAGTTATCAAAGCACAGGGCTATAGTTTATTGTAAACATAAGAAGCTGACCCTCTAGAATATAGAGGGGCAGGGAGTGACAGTTATGAGTGGGAGAAGCTTTTTGAATAATCTCATCTTAGTTGTTATAGTAAGAAGACTCATCCACAAAGGCTGTAAGTTATACTTAGCCTATGTCATTGGCACTAACTCTTCCATACCATAGTCTTAAATATATTGTAGTAGTTTTTGAATTTCCTAATGTGTTTCCTGATGAGTTGCCAAGATTACCTCTATAGAGGAAAATTGACTTTGAAATTGATGTGTATCCGGGTACTTATCCTACATCTATTGCTCAATATAAAAATAGCACCTACTGAGTTAAAGGAACTGAAGGTCTAGTTGCAAGACTTATTAGACAAGGGTTTTATCAAACCTAGTACATCACTTTGCGGAGCACCTATGCTTTTTGTAAAGAAGAAAGATGTGTTACTTCGATTGTGTCTTAATTATAGACAATTAAGCAAAGTGATAATGAAAAATAAATATCCTTTGCCAAAAATTGATGATCTTTTTTATCAGCTTCAACGTAGCAGTATCTTTTCCAAGATATATTTAAGGTCAGGGTACCATCAGCTGACGATTAAGGAGGCTAATATTTCTAAAACTACTTTTAGGACTAGATATGAGCATTATGAGTTCTTAGTTATGCCATTTAGACTCATTAATACCCCAATTGCTTTTATAGACCTAATGAATATGGTGTTTCAACCATACCTAGATCAATTTATGGTAGTATTCATTGATGACATTCTTATGCACTCCAAAACTAGAGAAAAACATGAATAACATCTTAAGGTTGTGTTATAGACTTTGAAAGAGAAACACATGTATATTAGGTTGAGTAAGTGTGAATGTGACTAAAATATAGAGTTTCATAGGATTGGCTAAGTCCTAAAAAAGATTTGTGAAAGGGTTCTAAATGATTGCAACACCTATAACTTGATTGATTAGAAAAATTGTGAAATTTGAATGGGATACAAAATGTCAAGAGAGTTTTGATAAGCTGAAAAAGATGGTGACTAAATCTATTATCTTGATCCAACCTAAATAGGGAAAGGATTTTGTTGCGTATCATGATGTTTCACTTAATGGACTGGGTTATATGTTGATGCAAGAAGGAAAAGTAGTATCCTATGCTTTGACACAACTGAAGCCATATAAGAGGATCTTCCTTACTCATGAGTTAGAGTTAGCTGCCATTGTTTTTGCACTAAAAATCTTGAGGCATTACCTATATAGAGAGAAATGCTATATTTACATTGATTATAATAGCTTGAAATATCTCCTTTCTAAGAAGGAGTTGAACTTGAGGTAGAAAAAGTGGATAAAATTGATAAAAGATTATGATTGTTTTATTGATTACCAACCAGAAAAGGCTAATATTGTTATAGATGCACTAACTAGAAAGTTTATAGTGACATTGAGCGCTATGAATGTTAGATTAGGGTATACAGAGGAAGCTACCATCATAGCAAAATTACAGATTAAACTTGGCTTTAAACAGTGGATAAAAGATGCCTAGATAAAGGATGAACAGTTGGTACATATTGTAAATAAAGTTAGAGAAGGGAAGGCAGTAGAATTTTAGCTAAGTGAAGAAGGATATCTGTATCATCATGCCAAGTTATATTCCTAGTACAGATGACTTAAGGTTATAGATATTGAAGGATGCACATAAAGCTCCTTATTCTATGCACCTAAGTAGTACGAAGATGTATTTAGACTTGAAATACCATTATTGGTGGTTAGGGATAAAGCAAGGTATAGCAAAATATATGGCTAGATGTCTAACATGTAGTAGGTAAAAGCTAAACATCAAGTTTCTTCTAGATTGTTGCATCTTATAGCAATACCAGAATGAAAGTGAGAAGCAGTTATAATGGATTTTGTAATGGGACTACCTATGACTAGAAGCAAATGTGATGTTGTGTGTGTAATTATAGATAGACTAACCAAGATAGCACATTTTAACCTTTTGAGGATGGATTATTCCTGGAGAAATTGGCAAAACTATACATAAATGATATTGTGAGACTCATGGTATGCTAGTGCCCATTATTTCTGATAGAGACCCTAGATCCACTTTTAGGTTTAGGAAAAAGTTACATAAAGCTTTAGGTATTAGATTGACCTACAGTATAACTTTCTACCCTTAGATAGATAGATAGTCAGAAAAGGTGATACAAGTGCTTGAGGATATGCTGTGTAGCTATGTTATTGAGTTTAAAAGTAGCTGGGACTAGTAATTATGCTTAGCTAAATTTGTATACAATAACAATTATCAAGCCAATTTAAGCATGCCACCTTACAAGGCACTATATAGTAGAAGGTGTAGAACTCCTCTGTACTAGAGTGAAGTTGGTAAAAGCAAGATTTCAAGTATTAACTTGACCAGAGATGTAGAGGATAAAGTCAAGCTTATCAAAGAAAGATTGAAAGCTACCATTGACAGGTAAAAGTTTTATGTTGACTTCAAAAAGAGAGACATTGAATATTAAGTGGGTGAAAAGGTATTTCTAAATGTATCGCCATAGAAAAAGATACTTAAATTTGGTAAAAAAGGAAAACTTAGCCCTAGATTCATTAGTCCATATGACATCATAGAAAGGATAGGACCCTTAGCATATAGGCTAGCTTTGCCACTTGAGTTATAATAGATTTATGATATGTTTTATGTCTCAATGCTTAAACAATATAGATCTGATATTTCACATGTGATCTCAGTAGAAGGCATTGAAGTGCTGCAATATTTAGGTTATAAAGAAGACCCAGTATAGATTTTTGCCAGAGAATTCAAACAATTGAGAAATAAAGCTATACCACTAGTTAAAGTGTTATGGAAACATCACAACACTAAAGAGGCTATGTGGGAAGCTGAGAAGTTAATGAAAGCTCAGTACCCACCTCTATTTACAACAGGTAATTTTAAGGATGAAATTTCTTAACAGGGGAAGAATTGCGATGCCTGTAAGTTGAGGCTCGACGAACAGTACCTCCAAGGTTCGAAAAGTGTGCTTAGAGTGTTAAGTCAGCTTCATGAGGCCCTAAAAGGGGCGTACTGGTTATAAAACTTTTTCTGGCCATAAAATGATGAAAAAGACTTAATTTAAAAATTTAGCAGAGTTAATAAATTATTTTTGGCGATAACCTAGTAGGCCATAAGCCTAGATGGACTTTAGTCAAGAATAACTCAGGATGTGTTTGGATAGTCTTGGAAATACCATACCCTAAAGGTTAATTCCAATGAGACCATTAATGAAGGAATTTTAATTTTTTGAGGTCATTTGGTAATTTTTGAAGGAATTAATTAACAAAATTATTAATGGAATTTTGCCATGAATTTTTACTGGCCTATAAATGAGCCTAATTGAGGATTTCTAGAATGATATGATGATTTTTTGAGGTCCAGGTGAATTTAAAAAGTTGCCCGACTTTATAGTTGATATCTAGCATTTTTGTGATGCTCAGGTGACACATGTCACCACATGAGCCACCCCAACCCCACTATAAATAACCCATTTGGCCACATGACCATTTCACCCTCCACCTCACCTTTCTCCCTCACTTTTTCTTGCTCTCCAGCTGATGCCAGCCCCATATTTCTCAACCAAAAATTCTCCATTTTTCCCAGCAAATAGCTACCATTCCTTAATAAAAGAAATTAGTTTATGTAAGTAGAAATTAATCCTTAAAGGCTTGGGACACCATTGTTACTAGTAGAAATCAAGAAAAATCATTAAAGCTCAAGTGTACATAAATAGTGGCTTAAAAATCCAAATTCATGTGTAAGTGGTTTCCTAAACTTTTTATTTTATTTCTAAACGGACTTAATCACTCTAAAACCACCCATGTTTTTAGATTTTCAATATGAGGCTTGTAAGATTTTTCATGAATTTTTGAAGTTAAGGTATGGTGTATGTAGGCCATGGAAGAAATGAGGTGCAACAAGGAAAATAAAGGTTCTTTGGTGTAGAAAATGCATCTAATGTAATATAGGTATATGAATTTGGTTGAATAAAATCATGCCATGTTGGTTTCACATGTGATTTGTCATGAATTGGTGTATAGAAGTTTTAATTTGAACATGTATAGTGTGGGAATTATTGGTGTAAGCATAATTCGTTGTTGGTTATGGATAATTATGATGATTGGTATGTTGATTTGGGTTGAAATACATATGTATGGTGACGAACATGATTTGGCCAAGTGGTATAAGGTATGCCATGGTGTCAAAATGGTATGTATGATACATGTGGGATGGAAATTATCATGTATGACATGAATAGAAGTGTGTGTACATGAATTAGGTGAGAGAGGGTTGTGTAAATGAGAGGCTTAGGTATGTCTTTCGGCATGTAAATCATGTGTATAACATGTATATATGGTGAAACTGATTGGAAATAGCATGTGGGGCATAGTTATAGATGTGTGTGTCATAGAGTTGTGAGAAAATGTAGGTATAGTCATTAAGTTGATATGGCTGAGAGGGGTAGGTAGGTGGAATGGCATGTATTTAGTGCATATAACATATATGTATGGTGCATGTGAGGTGAGATAGTACGGTGAGGATGTAAACGGGTATGTATGTGGTGAATTTGATGAGACGATGTTTTTATGTGTGTTACATGTGTGGCAGAGGCATGTATGTGTTGTGTCATTGCATGGCATGTATATGGTGTGTCATGGCATGTCACGTATGATATGATATGTGTGCATGTGTGTTCATGCCAGAATTATGTTATATGACATGTATGTTTGATGAAATATGGAAAATGCATGTGTATGATTATGCACAAGTAGTGGCTAAGAGATAAATATGCCATGGAGTAGGGATGGTAAGTATATGTTGACATGCGTGATGTATATGAATTGCATGACATCATGAGCATGTAATGTATGACATGGAATATGTGAAACCATGCATGGAAACATGGCATGTATTATGACAAGTTAATATAAGAAAAAGGGATTAAGAAATGGTGTAAGAAATGGCTTGAAATTTGACTTGTAAGGCATGAATAAAAGTGACCTACAATGTAACCCATAATGATATGAAATGTGGACACTTTGTGTAATTAATGTTAATGTTCATGTGAGGCTATTGTTGTTGCCTTATTAGAATGAATAGAATGAAAGTAATTATGGCCTAGAATGGCACGTTAATATGGCTTCAATTATCAAGGGAAAATGCCTAGTAAATAGTGGAAAATGACCCAAAATAGTGTACTGGAAAAATAGAAATGGCCCATAACTATCTTGTAAAATGTATGTATGAGAGTGGCATATACCTAAGACTATGTTATAGCCATAAGTTAAGGCTTCATGAATACTAGCTTTAATTCTAATATAGGGTTCCCAAATTACGGGGTCACCTTCTCGAGGCTCGAGGTAGGGTGTACTGGTGAAGAAACTTTAATTGGCTAAAAAAT
>CANXYI010904888.1:0-11038 GCA_948208565.1 Hura crepitans
ATAGAAATAGCCTGAAGATTCTATTTATGAGGTTTATAAATGCTGTCAGTGCATTAGTTAACTTGAAAGGCATCACTAGGAACTCATAGTGACTATATCTAGTCTTGAAAGCCATATTGTGTATGTCTACCTCTTTTACTCTCAACTAATAATACCTAGATCTAAGATCAATCTTAGAGAAGACACCTAGCCCTCTAAGCTAATCAAAAAGATCATCGATCTATGGTAATGGATACTTATTCTTAATGGTGACTTTGTTTAACTATGTATAATCCACATAAAGTCTCAAACAACCGTCCTTCTTCTTGACAAACATGATCGATGCTCCCTATAGTGAAACACTCGATCTAGTGAAACCCTTGCTAAAAAGCTCTTACAACTGTATCTTCAGCTCTTTCAACTCTATAGGAGCCATTCTATATAGAGATATAGAATTTGGTGTTGTGCCTAGCACCACCTCAATCCTAAATTCTAACTCTTATTTTGGTGGTAAACCAGGTAACTCATCTCGGAAAACATCTCCAAACTCAGCTACAATAGGAATTTGACTAGCTTTTATTATTTCCCTAGTGGTGTCAACCATATAAGCAAGATAGGCTTTACAACCCTTTTGCATCATCCTTTTAGCCACAGTTGCTAATACTACATTAACCATGCAATTAGATAATTTACCCAACACTATAACTTCTAAGCCATCACTAGATTGTAATGTGATCCTCTTCTTCTAGCAATCCATTATGGCATGATACTTGGGCAATTAGTCCATGCCTAAGATACGATCGAACATATTAAATGGAAATTCAATGAGATCCATTAAGAAAATGTGTCCTTGTGCTAATAGTGGATAGCCTTTATACACTTTATTCACTATAAGGTGTTATCTTATAGGATTGCTAACCATAATATCAAAGCTAAGTTCATATAGGTCTAAACCCCGGTCTATGACCCGTGTAGTATAGATATATGAGTGTGTGGACCTGGGGTCTATTAGTGCTAAATTAGGTAAATCAAAGATATATAATGTACCCGTGATAACATCAGTGGCCTTTGCCTCCTCTCTAGCTCTTATGGCATACTACCTAGTAGGAGCTCTATTCTCCATCTTATCTTTCTGATTGGCCCCAGCTCTATTTCCTATATCTCTCTTATCCTGCTTCTATGAAGGTACATAAGGTTTCATCAGACAATCTTTCTAAAAATGACCTCTAGAGCTATAACCCCAACAAAATCTTGGTATGTGTTTCCAACATACCCCTCGATGTCTCCTATGGCAAGTCTCACAAGTAAGTGTCATAGTACTACCTGTAATGGATCAAAGAGCACCCAAAATCTGAGTTTGTGCTCAAGTCTATGTTGTAAAACACTATGCCAACCTTTGTGATCAGTGTGACTGCTTGCCTTGATAATGTCTGGACTAACCACTCTTATGCTTCTTATCAGATGTATACCTAGAACAACCATACCCATGTCTAAAAGATCTCTTCTTGAATATTTCTCATTTCTATCTCAGTTCATGAACTTTTTTGTAGTATGATGGATTGCTACCAAGGCTAAAAAGTCTCGAATTTTTATAGGAGCAACCTATTGCATGACATCTAAGTTTAACCCCTTCTTGAACTTCTTACAATAGTCTTCTTTTATAGTGACCACTACCTTTGCATAACTGCTCAATCGAGCAAATTCCTTCTCATACTTAGAGATTGTTTAGTGTCTCTGCTTGAGATCTATAAATTCCTAGTATTTTTAGTCCCAGTAGTGCTTAGTGATGTACTTTTCCTTGAATTCCTTAAGAAAGAAATCCTATGTGATATCAATAGCTATCTTTTGTTTAGTAATTGCCTCCCACTACTTCAAGGCTTCTTTAGATTACATTAAAGTGGCATATGTAACATACTCATCTTGTAGGCATATCAATTGTTACATGCTGCACTCATCTGACTCTTTCCCCTTAAAGAATTAAACTTCATTCTTAATTAACCTCTCCATATAAGTCCTTTGAAATGCTAGTTGTTCTTATGGCACTAGAGGTGGAATAACTTGCGTATTAGCAACTATAGTAGCAGTAATCGCAGCATCTACTGTCGCTTGCCTAACAAAATCTAACATTATCTCTAACAAAGTAGGTAGACTTTGTTGTCCAGGAATAACATGTCTAGCATCATTGGGAGTCATATACTCGGGTTGTGCCTCCCCTTGTATTAAGGCAGAGAGAGCATGACTCTCTACTCTTACTTTCTCACTAGGCGTAGCACTATTACTCATTCTTGTACCTGTAAGAAAAAGAAACAGATTATAAGCCACCTATGTAATAGTATTTGATGGAAATGCACTATGACTCCCTAAGTGCTTTTAAGTAACCCATAGGTCTAAAGGAAAACCCCAACTGAAGCCCTGATATCACTAAGTGTGACACCCTCCACTCGATCTGCACACCAAACTCGAATGGGGGAAGATATCCAGTTTTGCTATCTAAAACTCACTAAAAATTTAAAACTTTTATTTTGGAAAACATTCCTTGACTTAAAGATGTAATAAAAAATTAAAAACTCTTTGGCACACATTTTAAGGTAACATTAAGGTTATTGTGTCAAAAATCCAATAGCATAATAACCGTACTAGGACATTTTTCCAAATTTTTACTTGCTTAAAAGCGCTTCTATATTATTAAACAGCTTATCTCCAACTCTAATAGGTTCTCCTGACCCTCTAACCACAACATAAATCATAATGAGTCTTAAGCTCTTCACAATGAACATTCTCACATACACTTTCATAATTCAACACACAATTATGCAAGTAAAAAGAAAAGCAGTTGAAATAAACATAATTTGAGTATAAAAACCCGTTACCAAACCCATTACAAATGTAGATTAAACCTAATTCCTCTGAGATCACAAGAGCACACAAACTAGTAGCCTATTACATTTACATCACTATTACTATTACAAAATGTCAAAAATACCCACATAGGGGTTATCTTCATGCCTCCTATTATGTAAAACCTTTGGCTCTAATCTACTACCTTGTTACCTACACATTATAAAAAAGCAATGCGCTAAGCTTTCGCTTAGTGGTGTAATTACTTTAACTTGTAAAAAAGTTAGTTTTAGCATGCACATATATACAACATACATCATTAGTGGTTATAATATCATAAACATGCATTTTTGGTGACTTATTTGTAAACATGCACTTTTCAAACAATAGTCATGCCTTTAGATATCATACATGCCAAATATCCCATAAACATCATATAACAATCATTAATGGGCTAAAATGCACAACATATACCATATCAATATCTTAATAACATGTAAGCCACCATACCATAATTATGCATTACAAGGAATAATTTCATGTATTTTTTGGGTTATAAAGCCCTTATTCACTTAAAGACTCATTTTCACATCATTCGGCCTCATTTTCACATATATAACTATATATATTTGTACTTTAGGTTATATTAACATATATCCACCATTTATAACTATTTAAATGTTAATGATCATATCTAGACACCTTAAGTCATGTTTTTTAGTCATTCGGCCTACTTATGTCCATTTGTCCCATATTAATGTCATTTAACAATTAATTCCAAGTTATGCATTTTAAGTCATTTTAATTTGTTTAACTTATGCCTATATCAATAAGACAACTAACTAAAATTGGATAATGGCTAACTTAGGCTCGAAGGTACTCGCACCCATAGGTATGTAATCTTAGGCTCAAAGGCACTCACATACATAGATGTGTAACACTTAGGCCCGTAGGCACTCACATTTACATATGTGTAACACTTAGGCCCATAAGCACTCACAACTACATATGCATAACACTTATGCCTATAGGAACTCACACTTTTAGGTATGTAATCTTAGGCCCATAGGCACTTGCATCCATAGATGCATAACATTTAGGGCCAGAGGAACTTATACCCTTAGGTACGTAATCTTAGGCCATAGGCACTCACATCCATAGATGCATAACACTTAGGCCTGTAGGCACTCGCACCCTTAGGTATGTAATCTTAAGCCTGTAGGCAATCACATCCTCATATGCATAAATAAATTTAGCCCCATAGGCACTCGTGCCTATCAGCAAGTAATTTAATAACCTATAGATCCTATACCTGATGGTATGCTAACAGCTGCTAAAAATCCTAGTTAACTGGTCAACCTATCCCAACTAGGTTGTTTAACTATATAGGCATCATTAAACATGTTATTATATGTCATTTTAACTAATTTCACTTCTTATACCATTAAATTTACTTAAATGTACCACTGGCCTCACTACATTTTTGCATGGCCTATTTTTAACTTTGTTGGCCAACTTAGGCCTATTGATGTCCATTACCACCCGTAGGACTCATTTCCTAGATGTAATGACATCAAATCACATTAGTGTGTCAAAAAGGTCAATCTTATATAATACAAGTCTCAAGTCAATGTTTAACTCAATTCTATTCATGGTATGCATGCCATGACCTAAACATTCCTAAACCAATTGGTAGGCTTACATAAGGCATTCAGCTACTTCTAACATGGACACATGTTTCATATAACATGCATCTTATACGAGATCAAAATCTTGATTAAAATGAGCCATATACACAATTTCACCTATACTAATCATAATATGCCTAAATTCTCATTACATGTGTACTATGGGTCTTAAATGGTTTGTGGACCATAAGACCAACTACTTAACTTCTACACCATTTTACAACCTAAAATGAAGTATACTCATTCCATTATAGGTATAATTTATCAATTATAGGCTACACATACATATTATATGACTTTAAAGCTTAAATTGCCATAATGTCTCTTACACACACACATAAGGCCTTTTTACACAGTAAAGCCATACTCAATCTCATTTTGAGACATATTCCCATTCATTGCACATCTTTGAAGCATATATAGCCATATGCATGCATTATTAGGCACACGACACATAACATGGCATAATCGATTCCAACCTGTATATTACATTCCTAAGCTAATCACTCACATTCTTATAATTCCCTCACTTATAATCACACCCAACCATCACATTTTATGCATTTATCATCCCATTTAACATATATTTCCATTTATTGCTTTTATTTCATCTTTATGCATTTAATTACATTTAACACTAATATGGATATAATTACACATAACATTTTCCATGCAATTTTGTGCAATTTAAGGTGATTACACATACCAACTAAGGTCGTACAAGACACCTAAAGTTGGCCTAAGCCTTTTCCAAGCCTCGAGAGGCTTAGGTTGATGTTTTGCCTACGAATTTAAAAGGGTACAAAATTCAAAAATTATTATAAAATAATGTAAAAGTCAAAAAAATATTTTAAGCCTAGATATGAGCTCTACGACACCCTAAGAACTCGTGAAAAATAAAATTTGCACAAAATAATTACCAGGGTGTCAGGAAGTTACTATTCACCTCGCAAGGAATCTCAAGTTTCCTCCTAAAATACTTCGTCATTTCTAGATTTCTTGGTGTCCAAAGACTTATCTCAGGATGCTCTTCGATTCATGATCTATTTTTAAGAATGGATCTTGTTATAGAAGGAAGAAAAAATCAAAGAAGGAAGGGGAAAGGGTTGTTGATTTTTGTGGGTGTTGGAGGAGGGAAAGGTTGTGAGAGTGAGAGAAAATGGGAGGAAAAATGAATTCCTTCCTTTTTATAGTTTCCACAAATTTTATTTTTCCCTTTTTTAATAAATTGTTATAACCGATAAAAGTGTCAGTTTTCTCCCATTTCTATCCTTAAAATTCAATTAATTCAAGCCCTAAATCCTCCCAAAATATCGAGCCCAAATTACGACAAGAAGCCTAAAAATTAATTCATTTTATTTCCCAAAAATTTGGTAAAAATAGTTCCTGAACTTGAAAATTTTTTATTCCAAAGCCATTATACTTTTTGGAATATTTGAGTATTAGGTTGTAACATTTTTAGATTATTTTTTGCAACTTTTGATCTATTTTACAGTTTAGCTTTGCCTACAGTACTATTCATAAGATACTGCCATAAAATCTTAATTAGCATTTTTAACTATATAAACAATTTTGGATTTGCTTTAAACTTTGCCCAAAATTCTCTCGTAAGTAATGCACCTCATTGGTACACTAAGTGCGACTCGAGTTTTAGGAAGCACTATTCATCCTAGGAAGTACTATTCATAAGAATCAAGATTTTTGGGTTGTTACAATAATTCAAATGCTATGTAAGCATCAAACTGACACATCCATAATACATAAACTTTCATGCACAATTACATAGCAAATTTCAGCTCAATGCACCCTATCTTTAAGCAATTGCATGAAATTTACTTTTCTAATCATTCATAACACATAAAAGACACACTTTCGTGCCTCACCCATTCGGCCTATTCATCATTCACACCTATGACATATATTTGTTCACATGCTATAGATATTCCATATTCTCATAACATCAATAAATGCACTTAACAAACAAATATTACATAATGAGCAAATAAACACATAAACATGCCAATATGAATATCTCGACCACTTATGGGTTTTTACACCATTATTTCCTTCTCATATATTCATTATGCCTAGTAAACTTATAACATTCACAAGATACATACCATAAGCATTTTGATCCATAATCATTCCTATCATATTACATAATTTACATATACATTCATATGCATAAGAACAATAGTTTTGGCCATAAGGAAATGTATATTCACTCTCTTATTTTCATCATCATACACATATAAAATGACATGTAAAAATTATCACATTATCATTAATTCATTTCATTTATTTATTTACTTCCATTTTCTCAAAAACACCCTTTTACTTACACATATAACCATTTATAGCATACATTAATTAAACATATTATATCTATTACAGTTACTTTGTGAGTCAAAATACATACATGAGGTCTAATTATGCCTTCTCATTCCTTTTGTCATTCTGTTTGTCACCCTGCTCAATTGTGAAATATAGATTCATTTTGCTAAAATTTGTATAAAATCATACGATCACTAAAAATAAAAATTGATTACTTGGAAATACTCTTAGGTAACCAAAGAACCTAGGAAAAATGTCTCAGTTTAGAAAAATTACTTGAATAAAAAATGGGTACTATTTATTAGGACATAAAATCAAGTTTTTTACTAGATATTTTCAAGAAATTCCACCTCACACTACTTCTAGAGACCATGAAGGGGTTACCATTTAATTTTTGTAAATTGATTTTGGCTTATAAAGTAGGATTGAACAATCATAAATGGTGATTCTTCACTAAGGACAGCATCGGTCGCAAAGAAGAGGAGGAGAGGGAGTGTTTTTCACTATTCATTCTTTGACCAAGTGTAAAAATGTTGACTTATATAGGTGTGTTAATTTATAGAGAATTAATTATTTTCCCTTGTTCTTTAATTATTTTAAAATTGGACTCACTTTCTTTTTCTCCAATTTTTCTTTAAAAAATTAAATTAATTAATGCCCCATAAGTTTCTAAAAATTTAAGCTTGAAAATTGTAAAAAACCAAATTAGAATGCCAAATTTCATGTAACCAAATTTTAGTAAAAATACTTTCCAATCTCTAAAAGTTTTGATTCTAGTGCCATTAGACTTATTGGAATTTTTATGTATCAATCTGTATAGGTTTCAAAATTTTCTAAGCAACTTTGACAATTATTTACGGTTTAGCTTTGCCTTGGTCATTATTTTATGACACTATCGTAAAAACATTATTAGAATTTTTAACCAACCAAATGAACTATGATTGATTTAAAACTTTACCTAAAATTATTTTATGACTAGTACTTTCATCCAACAACTTCAGTACACCTCGAGTCTCAAGAGTACTATTCATCCCAACAAAGTACTATTCATAAAACTGTGATTTTTTTAGCATTACATTTCTTCCCCTTTTAAAAGAAATTTCATCCTCAAAATTACTTGGTTCAAACAAATGAGGATACTACCCCCTCATCTGAGGTTTTATCTCCCAAGTGGCTTTTTCCATGTAACAATGTCTCTAAAGTACTTTCACTAAAGGCATAGACTTATTCTGAAGTTCTTTCACCTCTATTGCCAAGATCTTCATAGGTTCCTCCCCATACATACATGTAACCAAATTTTAGTAAAAATACTTCCCAATCTCTAAAAGTTTTGATTCTAGTACCATTAGAGTTATTGGAATTTTTATGTATCAAGTTGTGTAGGTTTTAGAATTTTCTAAGCAACTTTGAAAATTATTTACCGTTTAGCTTTGCCTTGGTCACTGTTCTATGACATTACCATAATAACATTCTTATAATTTTTAACCAACTAAATGAACTCTAATTGATTTAAAACTTTACCCAAAATTATTTTATGACTAGTACTTTCATCCAATAACTTCAATGCACCCTGAGTCTTAAGAGTACTATTCATCCTGACAAAGTACTATTCATAAAACTGTGATTTTTTTAGCGTTACATTTCTTCCCCTTTTAAAAGAAATTTCATCCTCAAAATTACCTGGTTCAAACAAATAAGGATACTACCCCCTCATCTGAGCTTTTATCTCCCAAGTGGCTTCTTTCATGTAATGATGTCTCTAAAGTACTTTCACTAAAGGCATAGACTTATTCTAAAGTTCTTTCACCTCTATTGTGAAGATCTTCACAAGTTCCTCCTCATACGTTGGATGTAGTCTAACCTCAACTTCTTCAGTCCATATAACATGCAAAAGACCCAATCTTTACCTCCATAGCATAGACACATAAAACACATCATGCATCTGATGAAGTTTAGGAGGTAAAGCTAGCCTATAAACTTCTAGTCCCATATGTTCTGTTACTTTGTATAGACCAATAAACCATAGGCATAACTAGCCTCACTTCCCAAATCGTAAAACCTTTTTCCAAACTGAAAACTTAAGGAACACCTTATCTCCCCACTACATAATATACATCTCCCTTTTACAAGTTAGCATACGACTTCTATCTGTCTGAAGCTACCTTCAACTGATCCCTAATGATTTTGACTTTCTCTTCAACATCCTAAATCAAGTCTAGTCCTATAAGTTTTGTCTCACTCAACATATTCCAACATAAAAGATTTTTACACTTTTTACCAAATAATGCTTTATGAGGAGCCATTCCTAGACTTGCTTGATGGCTATTATTATAGGTAAATGCTGCCAATGACAGATAGTGGTCCTAGTAACCCTTGAACTCTATGGCATAACTCCTTAACATGTCTTTAAGCACATGATAAACATGCTTTATCATAAGCACAACATCATACATAACTAACTATCCAATCACTCAAGTATCAAAAGGCTACCTAAATGACTCTTTCTGATTATCCTTTAGCCTATAGATGAAATGTTGTATTGAAGCTCAATGGAGTACCTAAGGCATTATAAAGCTTCTTCTAAAACTTTGATGTAAACATTGGGTCCCAATTATATATAATGGAAAATGGAACTCCATGTAATCTGACTATCTCACTAATGCAGAACTCAACCAATTTCTCTAAAGAGTAGTCCATTTAGACTAGTATGAAATGAGAAGTCTCTATGAAGCAATTGATCACCACCCAAATTGATTCACATATGCTCCTTGTCATTAGTAAGCTAACCATAAAATCTATAGTGACCCTATCCCATTTCTATTATAGAATTGTTATGGGATAAAGTAATCTAGATGGAACATGATGTTCTACCTTCACCTACTAACAAGTGAGGCACTTGGTCACACATTCAAATACATCTCTCTTTATACCCAGCCACCAATAAGACAACTTCAAGTCTTAATACATCTTAGTGCTACTAGGAAGCATAACATAAGGAGTGCTATGAGTCTTTCAAAAAAAAATTTTCTTCAACACTTCCATATATGGTACATAGGTCCTATCGATGTAATACAAACAACCATCACTCTTTATCTCAAACTCAATAGGCTTCCCCTCTTGCATGGCACTAATCACACTAATTAGTCTATGATTATCGTTCTAAGAATCCTTAACTTGCTGCAACAAACTAAGCTTTACTTGTATCTTTGCTAATAAGGCATTATTACCCACTAGTTGTAACCTAACATTCATAGACTTCATAGATGAAATGAACTTCAATAGAGTTCTTGGATTATAAGTTAGGCAATCATAATCCTTGATCAATTCCATCTAACATCTTTATCTTAAGTTCACCACTTTCTAGGGTAGAAGATACTTTAGACTTTTGTGATCTGTATAAACATAATACTTCTCTTTATAGATATAGTGTCTCTAAATCTTCAAAGAAAACACTATTGTTGCCAATTCCAAATCAAGAGTAGGGTAGTTCTTCCCATGTTGCATCAACTTTCTTTAAGCATAGATAACAACCTTGCCTTCTTGCATTAGTACACACCCTAATCCATTATGAGATGCATCACTATAGATGGTAAAATCTTTCTTTGTCATTAGATATAGAAGAATAGAAGCCTCTATCAACATAGCTTTCAATGTGTCAAAGCTTTCTTGGCATTTATCATCCCATACAAACTTTACATCCTTTCTCAACAAATAAGTCATAGGTGCTACAATCAATGAGAAACCCTTGACAAATTGTCTGTAATACCCTACCAAACCAAGGAAAATTCTGATCTCTGTCACATTCCTAGATGGCTTCCATAGCAAAACTACTTCAATCTTATTTGGATCAACTCAAATAAAATTTATCAAAGCAATGCATCCTAAGAAAGACACCTTATTTAGCTAAAAATCATAGTTGGTGATCTTGACATAAAGCTTCTCTTCTCTTAGAATCTAAAGAACTATCCATAAATGCAATTCATGTTTTTTTATGCTTTTACATTAAACCAAGATGTCATCAATAAAAACCACAACAAATTAAACAAGATATTGCCTTAACACATGATTCATCATATCTATAAAAGCTACTAGAGCATTGGTAAGCCTAAATGGCCATACCGTGTTCTAAAGGCAGTCTTTGCCACATCTAACTCTTTAACCATCAACTAGTAATATCTGGATCTCAAGTCAATTTCAGA
>CANXYI010905062.1:0-10341 GCA_948208565.1 Hura crepitans
ATCATATAAGTATGCGTTCTGGAGAATTTCAGTTGTGATTCATTAGTTTCTATCAGTCTCATGTTTCTAGCAAATTTTCAGCATATTTAGGATTTTGCATAGATTATTTTTATGTAAAATTTTGATAAAAAGATTATTGGATTTCTGTTTTGTTTTGGACATGTAATTGATTTTTTTAGGCATGAATTAAAAATGACTCTTTTTGTTTTAAATTTTAGATTTAAAAATGTAAGATTTAATTATGCATGTTTCTATGAGGTTTTGAGTATATGTGTGAAGTGTATGTGTATTTAACCCATGTGATTGAGTTGTGCATGACATGTGAATGTGAGTTTTTAAGTGTTCAGTGCCTATGGCACTCCTTCATCTGGTGTCTTTGGGTATCAGGAGAAAAAGGTGTCATAGGCATGATAATCCAATTTTATTTTCATCATTCTTTTATCATCCATATACCATTTAGATGAGATGATTTAATTTATTACATTATACATATGGCTTTATCCTTTGTTTCTTTTTTCTTTTATTTTAAAAATAAATTATTTATCTACCAATTAAACATAATGGTTTAGTTTTTATGCTTTTCTTTTATCATCAATCTACTAGTTAAATGGAATAATTTAATGTATATTATATCATAATTTATGTCTTTTATTTATTTGTTTTTCTTTTTATCATGGAATGGATTTATTTGTCTATTTATTAGACATAATAGTTCTAATTATCCTTTAAATGTTGTTTATATATTTGTCTTATATCTATAAGGCTATTTAGTTTTCTTATAATTTCATATTTTATTATTCATGATTTTATTTGTTTTGATATGCAGATTAATATTTTGTTTGCGAGTGATGTTTAGAAGTTATTATATAACTTGATCGAATTGATTCCTTTATTTAGTATTTCCTATATGGGAGGGCTAACATTTGCTTTTTCTTTCTTTTATTATTGCCTTTATTTTTGGTTAGAATATATTTTAGATAATTTTCATGTAATTATTATTTTTTCGATTAGGATGTATTTTAGGTAATTTCTATATAATTATTTTTTTCCTCAGCTAGAATGTATTTTAAGTAATTTTTTTTTTGTAATCTTTATTTTTTATTATTGTTTTTTTCCTCAGCTAGAATGTATTTTAAGTAATTTTTTTTGTAATCTTTATTTTTGATTATTGCCATATAGCTTGTATTCTTCTCTTCTTCCATGTATTTTTTGTAAACATTGTAATAGGTAGAAGAATTGTTTTCTTCATCACAAGAAAATGGCCAAATTGATTTCTACCTAGATAAATTGATATTGCTTTGAAAAATGGTTTTTAATTTTCTTGAACAAAAATCACATCAATATAAAAAAATGTATTTTGTAAAAATAACATGTAGGAACCAAAATTTTTGAATTAAGTAATGACCTAATTTAGTGTATACACATTTTTGGTTTGATATTTGTAATTTCTTTTTTGATTTCATCATCTTTTATGTTGCTACGAATTCAAGTGTGTTCATTTTAATTTAGATCATGAATATGAAAAACAATATGTATTAACTTAAGGTATAAATAAGAGTAAAGTTCCAAACCATTATCTGGTACGGCTTTACAATGTACTTCCCAACCTTTGTTGAGTGGTGACTCTACCAACCTTGTGGTGGCCAACTTACATTTTCCAATCAATCATTAGAAATGGTTTCAAGATTCCTTGGAACGCCTTCTTGTCTTTTGAGATTTAAGGCTTGCAAACTAAGTCGAGCCTTTGATTATTTCGAGTTGATCCATCATGAAAAAGAGGAACACGAACAGTGGTAACTCCACTGGGGATCGAACCTAAAATCTCTTTTTTTGTAATTTATCAACTCGAAATGATCAAAGACTCGACCTAGTTTACACCTTTGAAATCTTGAAAGACAAGAAGGTGTTCCAGGGAATCTTAAAATCATTTCTAACAATCGATTGGAAAATATGAGTTGGGTACCACAAGATAGATAGAGTTGCCACCTAATGAAGTTTGGGAAATACCTTATAGGGCCGTACCAGAGAATGGTCTAGAACGCTACTCTTATTTAAACCTTAAGCTAATACATAATAAAGATTGAATTAATAATTTTATTATTTTCGTTATACATGGTTTAAATTAAACAAACAAGCTTTAACACATTGTGACATGAAAGATTATGAAATCAAAAAAGAAATTACAAAAATCAAATTGAAAATATGCATACACTAAAATTGGGTCATTGCTTAATTTGGGAACTTTGGTTTCCATATGTTATTTTTACAAAAAGAAACATTTTTTTTATATTATTGTGATTTTTGTTCAAGGAAAGTAAAAACCATTTTATTAACACAACATCAATTTATTTAGGTAGAAATCAATTTGGCCATTTTCTTGTGATAAAGAAAAGAGTTTTTCTACCTATTACAACACTCATATAAAATACATGGAAGAAGAGAAGAATACAAGATATATAATAATAACAAAAAATAAAGATTACAAGAAAATTACTTAAAATATATTCTAATCGAGAAAAAAATAATTACATGAAAATTTCTTAAAATATATTATAATCGAAAAAATAATGATTACAAAGAAATTACCTAAATATATTATAATTAAAAATAAAGGCAATAATAAAAAGAAAAGAAAAGCGGATATCAATTGTCTTATATAGGAAATATTGAATAAAGGAAATGATTTGATCAAGTTATGTAATAACTCTAACACATCACTCACAAAAAAAAAACATTAATCCATATATTAGAATAAATAAAATTATGAATAATAAAATTTTAAATTATAAGGAAAATAAACAACATTATAGATATGAGATAAATATATAAACAACATTTAAAGGAGGATTAGAGATGTCAAACAAGGCAAGTCATTGCATCTAATGATTATGTTCTCAGAGCTCTCTCTACTCAGTAGTGCAACTTTTGTCGGCTTTAAAGATGTCAAATAGGCTAAGTCATTGCATTTAATGATTTTTTTGAGAGCTCCCTCTACTTAATAAGTGTGATTCTATTGGCTTTGAAGATGTCAGACAGGGTATAACCCTTGCATTTAATAATTTTGTTTTGAGAGCTCTCTTTGCCGATAGGTCTGACCAAATAAGATAAGTTGTTGTATATGGTGAGTTTTTTTTTTAATTTTTGGCTTGAATTAAAGCTAATATATAACCTAAGACCATGCTCTAAAAGTACCTTGAACTAATACATAATTTTTTGTTTGAATTCATAATATTATTCTTTTTTGAAACTGCATCATATGCTAGAGCCTTAAAATAGGTTAATTGTCCCTTTTTTACCTTTGGTGGCATTTCAAAGTACAAACCTATTTTCAATTAATTTGGGAGCATGTTAGGAATGATAATCATTAAATCCAACCTTGTAACATTAAGGTATATCAAATGATGAACCAATTGGTGGTATGCTTATGATGAAATAGACCCATTATGAAGGGACCCTGGTTGGATGACCATAACTTGTGTGACCTAACTAAAAGCCCATATAATGACTAATAGTAGCTCCTACTAGGTTTCCTGCCAATTTGCATTGTATGCTACATGGGCCTCTATTTTTTAAAGTATTTTTAACTATGCCAAAATGTTGTTAAACATATTAGGCCTTTTTGTTATAACTAGGATAGGCTAAACACTACATTTTAGCTTGGTTAAACATACCCAACATACATATACCAAATCTATTATGCATGTGCTTTAAATATGAGTGTCATAATAATTGGCTTTCTTCTATTCATTATTCAAACCCATTAGGATCCCTGATATCCTAAGGGTAAACTTACCTATGAAAGACAACATAGCCTTGTGCGTGAGAAGTTATAAGGTCAAAAGGTTCTTGCATGTGTTTGTCATTATTGCATTACATTTTTATGTATTTGCATATAATGCATGTCATATATTGTTACATTTCATTCATCATGGCTAACCCTTTATTTTGTAACCACCACAGATCTTCTGCCAAGCTAGTTGGGTTCACAGTTTGAATAAAAGAATAATAAAAAGAGAGATCATCCCCACCTCTAACAATTCAGAAATGGCAGATCAAGGAGAGAACATTGCTACCTCTATGCACTTCCTATTGAAACACCTCTAGTTATGCCTGCTATCCCATTTGTTGTCAAACCAACTTGTTCTAGGGGGATTGACACAAAGAAGGACTTAAGTGGTTGAGGTGAAAAGGCTAAGGGCACCATGTACTCTAATCCAGCATAAGATTTCAATGAAAACTCTAAAGATTGAGGGAAAAAAGGAGGTTGTGATACATAAGGCTAAAAACCTAGCAATGAAAAGTTAAATGAGAAGATAGAGGCTATAACCAAGCTCCTCACTTTGGGAAAGGGTCTAAATTTGAATGATATGACATTGGAATCTAAAGAGGTGCTACTTTCCAAATTCAAGATGTCAAAATTACCCAAATTTGATGAGACCATAGACCTAAGGGCATATGTGAAGCAGTATGCCATTGTCATGAGAGGCGCCAAGCTAAGTACGAAGTAAAAGTGTAATGCCCTGAAAATCCTGACAATTATGAATAGTACTTTCTCGGGATGAATAGTATTCTCATACCCTGGGATGCATTGAAGTAACCAGATAAAAGTATTAATCATAAAATAGTTTTGGAAAAAGTTTGAGATCAATTGGAGGTCATTAGAGTAGTTAAAAATGCTAAGAAAGTTTTTACGATAATGTCTTGGAAATAGTAACCAAAGGAAAGCTGAACCGTAAATTATTTTCAAAGTTGCAAAAAAAATTATGATACTTATACAACTTGATACTTAAAAATTCTAATGAGTCTAATGGTATTAAAATTGGAATTTTTAGATATCGGGATGCAATTTTTCGAAAAATCGGGTAACATGAAAAATAGTGTTTTTAATAAGTTTTCTTCGTTTTTCGAGCTCTGATTTTTGGAGACATATGAGGCATAATAAAAGTTGATTTATGGAACAAAAATGGCTATTAATAAGGTCTGACAAGAGAAGGAAAAATGGGAGAAAAAGGAGAGAGAATGAAATTAAAATAATAAAATTTTAAAAACTATAAAAAAGGTCAAAATTCCCTCAAAAGTTAACATTTTTATCAAACACTCCCTCTTTCCTTTTTCCCTCATTGTCGATGACAACACTCTCTCCCCTTCTACCATTTTTGCTTCATTCTTCTTCCATTTAAGCTCATAATCCTCCATTAAAATGATATTAAGTAGCCTCCATACCCTAAGACGCCTCTAGAAAGTGGAAAAACTGAAGGGAAGTGCTCAAAAATTTCAAAATTTCAATCCCGTGAATACTAACTTACTTTTGTTCGAGTAAGAATTTTTGACTTCTATCATTTTTCTTAGATACTAAGGGTTCCCAAGAGATGTAATATGGTCTTGGGTTGATTTTTGAAGCATCAATTTATTTATTACGATTTTTTAAAGTTTTATTCAGTTTATATTAGGGGTTTCTGAATTGAATCGTGATAAGGGAAAGGCAAAGGCTTAGATGAGTCTCGAGGTTCTCCCTCAACCATTTCGGTATGTGTAATCAATGTAGAATGTGCAAATTCATGTGGAAACACTAAATTTCCATATTAGGCATAATATGTAATAAATGCTTGATATTGTATTTCACCATTAATGACATGCATCTATTATGTTGTATGGAATGTAATAAGTATAATAATGTGTTTTAAATGATTATAATAGATTGAAATTAAGTGAAAGTGATAAATGTGCTATGAGAAGCATAATATGGATCATAATATGGCATAAATAGCTTATTTGAGTAATTAAGGTAAAATGAGCATAAATTGTGGTTAATTTACTTAATTGGCATAATTATGAATGAATGGAAGCAAAAGAAGGCATTAGGAATGTAAAATACTCAATATGTGCGATATGTTGGTTATATGTAAATAAACGGGTAAAAATGCCTTTACATGTGCTTATGTGAGTATGTCTTATGACATTTTGCATATCAGTTATGTTTGCATAATGCATGAGTGGAATGTGCAATATATGGTCATTTGGTATACATTGGCCGAATAGACTAAGTGCCAACTTGGAGATGTATATCTGTTAAGTGATAATTGGCTTTATGTGAGTTTAATAGGTGACTATTATGATAATTGTTGGTATGGTTGAGCAAAGTGTATGGAAATGAAATGCCATGCATGTATATATGTGTTTGTGACCATATAACATGAGTATTAAGCACTCTGTGTTAAAAATGAATATGGTCATGAAGAGCACCCTTAATAAGCATGTCAGAAGCAAAACTAAAGAATAAGGGGCTAAGTGTGGCTCTATGGCCGAAACACCAAGATAGGTATAAGGGCTTGTAAATTTTGATGCCATAAGCTCTAAGTGAATTTGTGTATGTATTTGAATATGGTTATGTTATATGCTTAGTAATGAAAACTAAATCAAGCCTAGAAGAGCATGTATAGCTGAATGGTTTATATGAGTGCATATACATGATGGCTCATATATTGTGATCATTGAAATGTATACATGTTTCACTATTATGATGATTTCAAATATGATTACTAGCATGAAGAAACGAGGTTTTGACCAAGATATGTTTTAAAATCGAAAAGAGCTAAAAAGAGCTCTTTAAAACACATTATGCCATATAATAAGAAATTGATGAATATGAAGGCATAAATTGTCCTAAATGGATTTATGACCTTGAATGTATATATGTATAATGCATGCTATAAATCCATAAATGAGATGGATAATGTAATTGATTGTGCATATGGTACAAATATGGCATAATGGTGTGTTAAAATAGGCATGAATCCCACAAATGATGTTTTCAATGAAAATAAGCTATTTTAGCCATTCAATGGCTAAAATGAGTAAATTAAAAGCTATATGGCTTATTTAATGAGCTGAAACTATAAATAATGGTTTTTAGCCCATGAGATGCAATAACCTAGAAAATGGATAGGATGATCAGTCAGCTAAGGGATATAGCAGTTGCTAAGGCACTTCGGTGCTTAGATGAGATCCAAAGGTTCACTTTTAGTATTACCTGTGGATATGTGTGCTAGGATCTTTGGATCTACATGGGTGCAGTTGTAAGGTCTCATGTGGGAAACCACTACAGAAGCACAGACGGGTGCAGCCTCAAGGTCCCGTGGGGGAATCCAATGCATAATTTTAGCTAGTGCAGCAGTCAAAAGGTCCAAAATGTGGGCCACTGCACAAGTTATGATCCCATTATCCATAGGTTTAGGGTTATCCCTATGGGCATAAGTTTAGATAATAAAGCAAACAACAAAATCAACACATAATGCATGTCATGGCCTTAATATGACTGATAAGTGCATGTATGATGTGATGAATTGTTGGTTTTATATGTTGGTTTGCTACACATGTATGATATGTATATCATGGTGCATGATGTATGTCAAATTGATCATAATTTTGGCATATCATCATTTATATGTATATAATGCAATATGTAAAATAGTTAAGCATGTAAATGAATGGCATGTATTTATGGAATGTTAAATGGCTAAGTTAGCATATGGTATTTCGATTAACCACTAAGCATTTGCTTAACGCATCATTTGTTTATGATGCATAGGTAAGTAAACTATGTTTTGATATTCAAAGCCTCAGAACATCAACACTTAGTAAGAAAATACTTTCTTTTGGTAAAGATTGTGTATATATAATAGTTGTGGTGTATATGATGCACTCAAATGTATGTTGTAAGGGAATAGGCCTAATATTGTATCTAAATTGTAACTTAATGTTTTTTTTGGATATTTAAAGTTTACAAACCTATTTAAACTATTTGATTGCATGTTGTGTTGTATGATATCTCTTTTTGAGGTCGAGATATCCTATGTTGTGTTATGTGTTATGGAGTGATAAAAGGATCATAGGAAGTTATGGAAATTGGGTGAAAAGTATATAGAGGTGTATTTTTCTTATGTAGGTTACTATTCAAAAATTTGGGATAGTGCCCGGTACAGCCATTATGCTGCCAAAATTTTGGCACAAGAACTTTGAATGTGTAACATTGTTGTGAAAAAGTTTTTTTAAATCTGTATTTTCACACATAATATTTTTAATAAGAATCTTTATATCAAGTAATGGTATAAGTTCGAGTTAGGATATTTCGATATGTGTGCGCACCTTAATCGAGCTCAGTGACCAGCCGACATTTAGATTGAGTAAGGTGTGTCACAAAAAGTGGCATAATTCAGTTTTACACTATAGGGAAAAGCTATAGACTGCTACTAAAAGCTAGAAAGAAAAGTGAAAGAAGGCTGTGGTAAGGTGACTAAAGCCTTCATTAACCAATATATGAAGGTCATAATGTAAGACCTTGAACTGCTAAAACAAAAATCTAATGAGACCTTTTTAAAGTACTTGACAAGATAGAGGTTAAGGGTTTTAGAGATGAGGAAGAAGCCTGACACTATTGACCTGATAAGAATGTTTATCGAGAATGGCCGTTTTCATCTAAAAGAGGGGCTTAAAGCAAAGGCGCTCAAAGACTGAAAGTCCTTAAAGGACATCGCCATTGACATGGAGAAAGAGCATGTAAAAGCAAAAAGGAATGCTGGTAATTTCAATTGAAGAGGTTCGAATACTGTGTTCAATAGAAAAACCAGTAGTGGCATTAGCATAAGATCTAGAAAAATAGTTGAAGCGTTAGCCACTACAACAAGGCATTACTCGAACTTGCGTAAGCCTCTATCTTAGCACCTAAAGCACTTTTAAAAGGAGAAGAAGCTTTAGCCATTACCATTGAGACTAGCCAAGAGTCAAAAGTAGCTTAATCATAGGGCTGATGTAACACCCTATACCCAATATGTACATGAATCTGAATACATGATGATGCATTACTTATGCGATTACCATTACATATACTAGATATATTTCTTTATAATCTTTTGTGTATGTGTATATGTGTGTGTGTGTGTGTGTTCATGTATGTAATGTCATATACATGTAAACATATGTGCATCCATACACATATACATATGTAACAAAGAACAAAAGAAAATATCATTTCATTAATCGAAATATATTTATACTTTTTGACATTTCAACTTGCTTACAATTAAATTATACATTTAATCACTATACATAATACTTTTCATAGCATACATTTTACATTTAATAATGAATTACACATTCATTATGTATTAATACTTAACTAATAAATTTGGTGAGCCTTTTACTGCTCTTGTCCCACACATGAGCCTTATCACTACTAGGACACAATCTGTTACTACACCTGTTTTGAGCCACAATCTTTAATCTACTTTTTATCTATATGATTTCCTAATTCTATTTCTTTTTATCTATTAATAATGTCACAAACAATTTTGAGTCTTCCTTTTCTTTATATTATAAATTGTTAGATTCATTCATATAGCTCCTTTAGTAATTAATAAGTTGTTTATAAATTTTCTTGTAACTATACTTTTTATTATGTTAACTACTATAATAATTTCTCTAATTATTACTTATATGATTTTACTCTTATGTTTAATCAAAAAATTTTCATGAGATTGCATGTAAGCTTATTTTCTTAATATTAAATTAGCTTATATTTCATTTTACATGTATTATGTAGTGCCCTTGATAACCTTATACAATTATTGGGACATGCAAATATATATGATACCAAAATGTCCAAGTATAACATAGAAGTGTGTATATAATATGTATGGGTCTAACACTCCCTATACAAATGGTAGGCATTGAAGTGCAAATGATAGGCTGCGGTAATAAACAGTGGTTCCCTAATTGGCTAGCCAACCTATCTAGGTTGTATCAACTATCTAGGCTATCAGAACATTATGGTAATTAATTCCTCATATCAACACATTATTTTTATGCATATACAGAATAATAACTTATCACATTAATTTAATCATAAAACTCATATAAAGTCATTATGTGGTACCTTTTCTAGTGATATTTGTATTTTTATCTTAAATCATAATTATTTTTTTCTTATGATATTTTATGCGTAATCATTTTATTAGTCTCAATACTTATAAGCTTTTATTTATGTATTAACGTGTAATTAACTATAAATTATTATATTTCCATTTTGCTTTATTTTAACAATTACATTTCAAATAATTTTTATAGCATTTTATATTTATAGTTGATTAATTATCATTTCTATTATAGTTTTCGATTAATTATCTCTTTAATTATTTTGTCTTATAAGCATACAGTCACACACTTGTCATATTTAAGGTTACATATGCTATTTATTTAAGTCAATAATATATATATGATTATTTATAACTTATATAATCTTATCTCTTATTTATAACAATTATAAGTACATAGGTTAATTATAAA
>CANXYI010905070.1:0-20323 GCA_948208565.1 Hura crepitans
ACTCCTCCTTTCATTTTCATGGCTATTCCAACCTTATATCCCCCTTTAATTGCCACTAAAAATTACCATTTTAAGTGAGGAATCTATCCTTGAAAGTTTTGAAGCCCATAAGCTATCCTAAAATTCAAGAAAAAAATTAAGGATGAGAAGTGTACATATATAGGCAGCATGGGATTCAACTTTTAATGTAAGTTAGTTTCTTAGCTTTTTATTTTAGTTCCGAAAGGATTTTCCCTTCCTAAGGATGCTTATATAATCGCAATTTTAATTGGTAATGTGTGTGATTTTCGGTGATTTTCTTAGGGTTGATGATGTGTATGTGTAGGCTAAAGGTTTAGCGAGGGATAACAAGGGAAGTGTGAGGGAAAGCTTTGCTTTGAGAGGTATGTGAATTTAATACATTAAGGCCTATTTTGCTTAGTTCTCATAACCTTTGCATAGGGAAATTGAGTATCAAACTTGTGGTTTTATTGGCTAAAGTGTGTGTATTAGGGACTTAAATTTTTGTCAATGTTAATTAGGTGTAATTTGGATGATTTAAGTAGTGAATTGGGGAAAAGGATTAAAGAGGGGTAATGCTTCATGAATGGCTAAAAGGTGTGTGAGGGGTATGTGTGGTGTATGCCATGTGTATATGGTTTGTATGATGAGTAGTGGTGTGTATGTTATGTAATTATATGAATTGTGTATGTGTATGATGACAAGAGAAATTCTTAGTGGTGTTTTCATAAATGGCTACGAAGTGTAATATAAAGCCTTGGCTTGATGTATGGTAAGTTAACATGGCAAATTGGGTGGCAATGGGCTTGTAAGTGTTGGCATTATGGGTAGAGACATTAATGAATAAGGCTTTTGTGTGTATTTATTATGGCCGAGACATGTTTAATGCATGTAATAGCTTAAGTTACAAGGTAATGGCATTATGTGTGTGTAAGCATGCTTGTGTGATGTTAAAATATGTGTATGTGTGTTTGAGCGTGGTTAAAGGCATATGCATGGCAATTTAAGGACATTGTCTTAGAGTTATGCAAGGCTAAAATGACATGAAAATAAGGTATAACTTGGCATGTGCATGTGTATGATATGACATGACATGGTTGGCATAAATTTTGCAATGTTTATATGGCATGACGTAGGTAAGGATGCATGAGAAATAAAGCATGAAATGAATAGAATTAGAATGTCTTTTAAGGTTAAGAAATGGCATGAAAAATAGCATTGAAATTGGCTTGAAGTAATATGCAACAAAAATGGCTTAAAATGTGCCAACTTTGGCATGAAAATGAAAACTAAAACTTGGACATTTTGGGATAATTATGTAACATGCATTGGGAGCCTCTTTTATGGCAAATTAAGTCGCCAAAATGTGCTTAGCTTTAGGCATATGAAAGTAGGGATAAGTGAGTGCAAAAGTGTATGGAAAAAGGATGCAAAAAGGACTAAAAATGGCTAATGCAAAAATGAAAAATGACTTATAACTATCCTAAAAAGGATCGCTATAGACTTGACCTAGATATGACCTATAAATGGCCTATAACGGGGCCTTAATAAAATGAACTTAAAATGAATGTAGAATTTCCTAAGGAATTGACCTAAAATTAGCTTAGAAATATGACCTATAACTATCCGATAGGAAATAAAATGACCCATAACTGTCTCGAGTGAATTTTTAACTATCATAATAAATTAATAACTATGTATTATTTGATCTTAAATATTATAAGATGATGATCAGTGAGTAAATTAACATGAAATAAAGTTAAATGGCCTATTAGTTAGATGCCTACTAGATGGTTGACCGATCAATTAGGGATTTGCAGCTACTAGATGTGTCTGTTGTCAGACTAAGTAGGTGCAGCCACTGAGGTCCACTAGATAGGCCATTGCGCACTGATATAAATCATGTTATTGTCTGTTGTTAGATTAGGTAGGTGCAACCACTGAGGTCCACAAGCTGGGCCACTGCACAATGATATATAACGATGATGTACACTGACATAATACTGTGAAGACATAAAGATAATCTTACTTGTCTAGTATTAGAAAGTTACAGAATCCTACTATCAGGCTAGGTTGGTGCAGTGATGAAGGTTTATTGATTAAGCCACTGCACTAGGTCGGGTAGAGACTGAGGTCTTAAAATGCAGGCCCACTGCCACCACTTATTTCCTTCTTGGTCTAGTGTCTCAGGAGTAGTCTATCTTATAACACCCCCTGCCCATTTCCACTAAAAACAGGCAAGACGTGCTACTTCTTGTGAGGTTACCCATCCTTAAATTTCCTAAGGGGCCTTTCATTTAACTTTTATTCATTTTATATTTCTCCTACTAAAAATTTACTTTAACAGCTTTTATTGTCTAAGATACTATTACTAGGCATATGGCATTCCCACACCTAATCTCATAATCAATTATCCTTCGAGTCTGTAAATACAACTATAAACTTATTTCTTACTATTATAAGTTACTGCGCTAGCAAATTATATAGTTTAATACCCATCTACTTATAATGACATGTATGAGTGCCTTTACTTGATGCTATCACATAATATAACCATATCATATCTTACTTAGACAATCGTCGCTTGCACTGCTGGTCACTCACTGTATATCCTCTATATATTTTAGGCCTTGGCTACTGCACCAACCCCTGTAGTCCGAAAACTAGACAAGAAACAAAATTGTGCCTTAGTCCCCATTATAGACCTCAATGTCTGTATATAACTATTGCCTAATACTCTAGGGACTTGTCCATAGACCACTCCCAATGTACCAGAACCTGTAGCAGATATTGGGGAATAGCCCGTAGACTATTTTCACATCTACATAACATAACAATTAATACCTGTGGTGGACACTTGAGGCATGTCCATAGACTACCCCCAGTATCCATAATAATAACCTGTAGTGCAGTGGTTCCTTATAGAACCTAAGCAGTTGCACCCGTCCTGAATCAATATATGCCTATAGTGCAGTGGCTCATCATAGGACCTAGGTGGCTGCACCTACTGTACATAGGCCAAAATCACACAGACTTAGTCTCTAACAATTGCTAATCCCTAGTTAACCGGTCAACCTATCCAGTATATGAGTAACCATGAATTTTCAGATTTCCTTTCATATTATCATTTACAACCATTAAGTTTATTATTCAGTCAATTCATAATTATATACCCTCTCTCAAGATCATTCTAACTTCCATTATCCCTAAGGTCTCGGTTGAATACCTTTTATTTCCTTTTTCTCAAGTAAACTTGTAGCCATTTTTCCCTGTACTTTAATCCTCCCTGTTATATAATTGGTTTACAATTCATTTCTTAAGAAAACTTACTCCGCTTTTTAAGCTTTATTAGATTATTACATAAATATTATTTTTATCTAAGTCTTGCCTAACTATATTGTAATATAGTTCTCAGATTTCATACTTTTAATTCCTTGTTAGTTTTCTGTACTATATTTATTTCCTACCCAGTCCGATAAATTTTGTAGTTACTGTTTTGACCTTTTTTTATGAAATCTGCTCCATTTTAAATCCTTGTATTTTTATTAATTTGGCCCTCTTTTCTATCTTGAAACCATTAATATTTCCAGGTTTTATTCTCAAAACTTTATTCATAATTTATTTTATATTCATAGATTTTCCTTATTTCGCATTACTTTATTTCTTCAGCCCTTTTTGATTTTATCAGCTCTATAATTTCATTCTGGTACTGATTTTGTCAATTTAATTATTTTTCTTTGTGTCAAATATTTACTTTAGTTATGTTCATGCTAAAAAGATATAGATTATAATTTATTTTGTTCGGTCATTTTTTTCGAACAGTTACAGGTCATTGTAATTTGTAAGACAGTTACGGGTCATTTTACGCAATTGTCACTATTCATTTAGTACATTTTTCTTAGTAATTTATTTGCCTATTTTTTTTTCTCTTTCCACCTCAATCTTTTTCCTCCTATTATATGTCATTTCTTACGACATTATATTTATTTTAACATTTTTAATTTACTATTACCATCCTAAAATCTTACACCTAATTCACCATATAAAATCCTTATTTGGATTCCAAAAATCCTAAACCACATTTCTAAACTTTATTTAAATTTTTCATGTAATATTTCCGTGTCATTATGTTATGTATTATCTTTTCATGCCATTTCCTCACATACACTATTCATGTTTCACATAACCATACCATGTCATACATCACCATCATATATTATTCATATTCCCTATTACATTACTTCTCCACATAACCATGATTATTTTATGATCCCCACATGTCATGCATTATTATACCATCCTACTTTCACATGCCAACCATCTATACATGCATTTCCACATCATGGCACATGTGCCATACATGCAATCACATACCTACACATCCATTTTGCATCCAATTCACATCCCTAACATCCTAAATCATCAATTTAGACATTCTAACATGTGTTTCACATACTTATACACATGCACACACATAGAACCTACACTTCTATACATATACCCACACCTTCAATACCAATTTTTCCTAATATACATAATATGTTTTGGGTAAATTCACTTACAAGGGACTCCCTGTCATTCTATAGTTGCTCCAGAATCCTTCATAATACTTTTCTTCCACCTTGAACCATCATTTCCTCAATTTCCATACAAGCCTCCCAACTTTGAAAAATTCTACAAAATTACACACAACTCCAAATCAAAATCTAAAAACATAGCCTTTTTTAAAATCCCCTAGATTACCTATATCAAAAATAAAAAATGAGGTTTAGGATCATTTAGCTCATTTGGGCACTATTCACCTAAGTGTGAATTCTCCCAAAAATTTTCATTTCAGTTTTAAAATTCCTCAATTAGTGAGACTAAGGTCCATGCAAAATTTTAGCTCAAAAGTTAAAAATTGACTTTCTAACACTATTCACCTGCCATAATAAAATATTCAGAAAAAATATCTATTAATCTCAGAAAAGTATAATTTCTTCTCCATCATACTCAGTGAAATTTTTGAAGTTCGGAGTATGGTAATTTCAAGACCATTCGAGCACTTTTTTGAATCCTGGGCTGTCTCGAGCCGACCTCATTTTATCTCCGTAAATGATAGTTCTTGACCTGAAATGAATTATTGGTCTTGCTAAAATTTTTATTTCATTCGTTTCGACTATTTTTAAGCCAGTTAAAGTTTCCCGGCTGATATGCCAGTCATCGAACTCAGAATGATGGGCCACACCACAAAGAACATCACTCGGGTCCAGATAACACTGTTCACACGATCTGAGTTTTCGGGTGTTATATATCTAGTCGGGCCTGTTAACTTTAATTTAAATGTAACTAAATAAATGAAATGAACGGGTTATGGTAAATAAAACAATGGTATTTTAAGAAGAACTTACAATGGCAATATGGTAATTATGTAACATATGACACAGGCTACCGAAATCACATAATTTACTTGATTTAGCATAATGGCATTATTTCCTTTTATTATCACTTCATTCCTTGCATGTGGCATGTCTTAAATGTATTAAATTCACCACCAAGTTTCATACTCAACGTACCATTTGTTGTGGTGCACAAGTAACCAAGGGTAGCGGTCCAACCTAGATATACTTATAGTGCAGCAGCTAAAGGCCTTAAAGGTTAATTTGTCTAAAGTATGTACATAGTTGGCACTCATGTAAATTATGTAGGTTATGCATCTAGCATGCTTAGAAGCTACTGTAGCATGTACTTATAAGTAAAAGAAATGTACATAAACAGGTTGGTAATTTTTTGAGCTATTAATTCTTGTGTTGTGTGATGATTATTGCTTGCTGATATATAGTAGTGAGCTTGGCTATAAACCTGCTAATGTATTGTATTTTACTTAGAAATCCCCTTATCTCTTTTTCTTTCTTTAGGATTAGCATTTCTCTTATTGCTTTGACTTTATCAAGGTTCACCTTGATTCCTCTTTGACTCACAATATGGCCTAAGAGCCTTCCTGAAGTTACCCTAAGGGCACATTTTTTCGGATTCAAGCGTAGATTGTTTTTTTCTATCCTCTTAAGGAACTTTTTCAAGCCCTCAAAATGTCCTTCCCTTATAGAGGATTTGATTATCATATCATTGATGTACACTTCCACATCCCTATGAATCAAGTCATCAAAAATCCTTGTGGCCATTTTTTAGTACACAGCCTCAACATTTTTCAAGCCCAAAGGCATAACCTTATAATAAAAGGTCCCTCGCTCTGTGATGAAAGCAGTTTTTATCTTGTCTGCTGTTCTATTCAGAATCTAATTGTAACCAGCATATCCATCCTTGAAAATGTACATTTTACATATTGTTGTGCTATCAATCAGCACATCTATATGAGGTAATGGGAAGTCATCTTTTGGGCAAGCTTTATTCAGATCCCTATAATATATGTACATCTTAACCTTACCATCTTTCTTTGCGATCGGAACCACATTGGCTAACCATGTCGGA
Source organism: Hura crepitans (assembly GCA_948208565.1). Lineage (NCBI taxonomy): Eukaryota > Viridiplantae > Streptophyta > Magnoliopsida > Malpighiales > Euphorbiaceae > Hura > Hura crepitans. The sequence goes on from CANXYI010905070.1 coordinate 6,469, forward strand.
TACTGTACCTCTTCTAGGAATTTGGCTTCAACTTGCCTATGTACTTCTTTTATCTTCTCTACCCATTCTAGTCTCATTCTCCTTAGTTTTTGCTTTATCGGTTTTGCTTTTGGGTATGTGTAGATGGCATGTTCAGCTATTTCTCGATCCATCCCTGGCATGTCTTCATAGGTCTAGGCAAAGACTTTTTCATATTTTTTTAACATTCTCTCAAATTTGATTCTCTCTTTAAGAGTTACATTAGACTTCATTAAGATCTTTTTAGGATTTTCATTAGTACCAAGATTGAACTAGGTAGTATTGATTGAATTAATATCAAACATGTTATGATCTCATGATTATCATTATGTATGATGCAGTTAGATAAGACATCACAAAAATAAGCAAAATTGTTCATATTATTAACAAAAGAAATAGGAACATCGTCATTAAAAATTTTAGGTACATATAAATTCTCAAAAGAGACTTTAAGAGAGTCTTCTTCTTCTATCTTCTTCTTTCGCTTGTCTTAGAGCATAGCATCAGTTAAAATCTCTTCCTCAAGTTCAACTTCCAACTCAGCTAGGTTGGCTATGATTTCTTCATCCCAAATGTCTAAAGTGACTTTTATTTCATTTGTAACCCAATCAAAATCTCGAACCTTGGCACAACTTGCCCTTTGATAACAGCCGGCTTTAACTCTCTATAGTAATTGACATTCCCTTCAACTTGTATAAAACTTTCTTCTAGTGGTGGGATACCTTTTCTTATCTTCTTTGGTTTCGAAGTCTCCATAATATATCTTAACCCTTTCTGATCTTTCTATCCTTGAGGCTAAATGGTTGACATTGAACCTTTTGAAGCTGATCCTAATCCAGCTCCGAGTAAATTGTTCATCTTCTTCAGCATATTTACCACCTTAGGATCATCCTTTTCCTCTGAAAAAATCCTAGCAATATGGAAACCATTAAAAGGCAGGTTAGCTTTCTCAAGCATTAAAACTTGATTCTTTCTTGTAGCCTTTATTATTACTATCTCGCCATCATGGGGAATTTTTATCATCTAGTGCAATGTCGATGGAACCCCTCCCAGCATATGGAACTATGGTCTTCCTAAAAGCAGAGAGAAATTCATAGGAATATCAAGCACTGCAAACTCTACATCATTTATAATCACCCCTATTTTTACCTTAACTTTAAAAGTCCCATACGTCTATCTCTTTATATTATTATAGGCTTTGATGGCGAGTTTAGACTGAGAGATCATTTAATCTTCAATCCCATATATAGCTACAACTTTAAGTGGGCACACATTAATTAATAATCCATTATCTACAATTACACATGCCGTGTGCTTACCATTGACTTTAGCTTTTATGGTTAAAGGATAGTTATGGTGAAACCCTTCAGGTGGTAGGTCTGTATTATAGAAGTTGACCATTTTTTTTGCTTTCCTTTCACCATTGCCACTAGCTCAGATGGCGATATAGTTATTAAAACTGTTGCAGCACATAAGGCTTCAACCACTTTTTATCGATGAGAAGAGGATTAACACAATATATCCTAGATAAAAATCTATGCAAGAGTCTTTTTCAATTGCACCATCACTGCATCCTCTTCTTTTTCATCAACTGCGGGAATTGGCTCATTCTCCACCTTAGGTACTACCCAACTGCTTTAGGTTACTACTTTGGTCTCTCCTTCTTCACCTAACTTTTGCTTTGAATCTGAATCTATCTATAAATCCTGGACCTGTTCTTCTGGCTTTCTTTCATTGCTTATGGCCTATATATTTGCCATGCACATTGAACCTTAACTTACTTCTGTTTTTCTCTTCACCACTAAGTAGTAATTTTTGTATAAGTCTCAAAGCACGTACCATTCTAGCAAACCTGAATTAACCATGTTGACAAGTGGAGAAACCCTTGAATAAGCACCTGGACCTTTCTATCTCTACTTTAGATCGGGGATCTATCTTGAGTCGATCGAGTTTTGTATCTTGTCTCTCAGAGTATGGCAGTTATTTATGTCATAGCCAGTATGCTGGTGATATTGATAGTACAAGTCTAATCTGTGATAGGGCTAGCCATCATTTCTAGTAGGTCTAAAAGGAATAAGTTTAAGTTTTCCTTCTTTTTGGAATCATTTTAGACACCATGACAACGGTTTGCTTAAGTTCGAGTAATGCCTAGCTACAATAGATATTTCAACAGTCTAACCAAAATTAGTTCCACTAAAATCTATTCCACTCACATTCCTAGTACTTAGATTCTTTAGATTGATGAACCCTTCTGAGCTCTTTTTCTACTCATTGTGCTCTTCTTCTAGGTCTATAGCTATATCTTTTAATGATTCCAAATCTTTTAGCCCTTTTGCTTTTAAGCCATCCTTTAAGTATAGGTTAGCATTCTTGATAAATATGTGGATCTTATCTGATGTCTCTAGCTTCCTCCTCATCTCTAGAACCCTAAACCTCCATCTTGACAAGTACTCTATGAAGGTCTCATTAGATTTTTGTTTAATCAACTCGAGGTCTTTCATGGTTACCTTCATATGATTGCTGTAGTTGTATTGGTTAACGAAGGCCTATGTGATCTTTCCCCAAACTTCTTTAACTTTCTTTTCCAGCCCGTGACACCAATCAATTGCTCTCCCTTGTAGGGTTAAGCTAAAATAAGCCATCTTCTGCTTCGTGCTAAGCTCGATGCCCCTCATGACTTTGGCATACTGCATAATATAGGCTCCTAGATTAGTGGTACCATCAAACTTAGGCAGTTTTGGCATCTTGAATTTAGAGGGTAAGATCTCTTTTGATTCTAGGGTAAGCTCTTCAAGGTCTAGTACTTTACCTATTGAGATGAGTCTAGCCATTGCCTCTATTTTCTCCTCTAGCTTTTTCATGGCGACATCCTTGAATTTTTGCTGTGCTATCAAATTTTCACAAAAGTTATACTCTGGTTTGAAGTATTCGGCCTTTTATCCTTTCCACCAAGTCCTCAAACTTTTGCTCCATTCTAGCTTCAAAGTTCAGAGTAGAAAAATTGCTTTCTTCTTTATGCTGCCTTGTTTGTCAAATTGTGAGTGGTAGAGATAAGTTCTTATCTAGCTATTCTTCTATCTACCCCTCATACCCAAATGGCTCGAGGATCTATAATGGTTGTAAGACAAAAGGTTAGAGATGATGTAATGAGAATGCATGAAATGCTGATGAATGCCGACATGTACAACAAGAATCACAAGCAAGAGCCTTCTAACCTTGTCACTTCCTACACAAGAGGTCAACATGCTCTTTCCTATGAAGGCTTACTTATGGCACATTAGGGGCCCCAAAAAGCTGAGCATTATTTCTCTTATACAAAAGAGTGCATGCAAGATATTTGGCTCATATACATTGTATATGTTCCATCAATTCAAAATGTAGGGTCTAGCCCATTCCAGTTAGAAATGGCCCGATGGGTTCAATAGCATTTTGAAATGATTAAGTCATATTTCATGTATATTAGCCCATATAGCACATAATGCATTATTAATATGGGGTAGTTAAGGAAAGTTGCTATTAGTCATTACCTGGGCTCATGGTTTGGTCACGCAAGTTATGGTTATCCAAGTGTGGTCCCTTCACAATGAGTCTATCTCATCATGAGCATACAACCAATTAGGTCACCATTTCATATACCTTATAGGCACAAGGCTTAGATTTGATGCCACCTCTAACAATCTTCTAATTTGAGTGAAATTAGGTTCATGCTTTAAAATGACATCAAGGTAAAAATGGGACACCTAACTTATTCTAAGGTTCTAGTATGTGATGCATTTTTTTTTAAAAGAATAATGTTATAAATTCAAATATGAATTTCCATATTAATTTGAGGTACTTTCGGAGCATGGTGCCATGGTGTCCCTAGTGGAGTCGCCATTATTCGCATCCCTTTCCTTTCAGTGGGCCTTTCAAATCAGAATAGCTAAAGACTCGACCTAGGCCTCACTCCTTGAGTCTCAAAAGATAAAAAAGAAACTAGAGGAATCATGTGCCTTTCCTATTTGATGAGCTTAGGAAGAGTGAGTAGGGCACCACAAGGTTAGAGTTGCCACCCGATCGTAGTCAAGAAATACCTTGTAAGGCCAAAACCAAAGCAATTTGGAACCCTACTCTTATTTATACCCTAAGTTAATGCAAAAATTTGATTTGAATTTATAATATTATTCTTTTTCTCAAGTGGCACTTTACAATTAAAATAAATCATGTATTTATATATAAGGAATCATGAAACATATATATGGAAAATAAGTAGGTGCTTGATGTTAAAACATCTTACATGAAATAAGGTAGTTGATTGTCTTGAGAACTTTGGTTCTCGCATGCCAATTTTAAAAAATGGATTTTATCATCGTAACTTTTATTAAGAAAAACACATTTTATTCATAAAGCACTAATTAATTATGTTTAAAATGATTTTGATTATCTTTTAAACAAGCAAAAATCATTCTCTATGTAATACAACATTCACGAAATATATCGGGATTGAAATTAAAACATATCATACATGAATTCGGGTGATTGATTGGCAATAGAACTTTGGTTCTTACATGTCAATTTTAGAAAATAGTTTTTATTATTGTGATTTTTATTCAGAAAAATCAAAACCCATTTTATTAGCAAAACACCAATTAATTAGATAAAAAATTATTTTGGTTATCTTTTCAATGTGCAAAAAATCAATTTCTACTTATTACAGCATTTATGGAATATACAGGGAAATAATTCGATAATAAAAATATATTACATGGCAATTACCTAAAATACATCCTAACCAAATAAACAATAAAAATAAAAAAATTACATTTTAGAACATCTAAAATACAATCTAACTAAAATGAGCGATAATAAAGGAAATCAATAGAAGAAAATGCATAGCACCAAATAAAATAAATAGCAAGAAATAAAAGGTCATTAAAAGGTTACTTCTCCGGGGTTTAAGGAGGCGGCAGAAAGAAAGAACAATTAGGTCCCAATAAATCAAACAACTCACACCACAATAAAATTAAAGTATTAGTATGTGAAGCAAAATAGAAAAGCGAACAAAAATAAAATAAAATGAGCAGTCACACAAATACAATAAAAAATTACACAAATTAATTATCACATCTAACTGGTAGATGGATAAGGTAGAAAGGAAAAATAAAAACAATAGACAAAAGGGTCAGTCGACCCACCGTGTATATTTGCCTTTAGAAAAGATCTTGATCGGACTAAAAAATTGCGACCCAATCTTCAAAAATCTTAAAAAATGGTGTTTTAAAAGTGTATTTTTGATTTTTGGTGTCTTTTTTCTCTCTAAAATCATCCCCTTTTTGAAAAAAAAATTTCAAAATTTATGCACACTTCCCGAGGAAGAAAACTGCTATTTTGGGGGTGAAAATGGCCATTTTCGACGAAAACGGTCATTTCAAAACAACCATTTTCAAAGGAAAAATAGTCATTTTCAACAAAATGGCTGTTTTCCTTCTGAAATGGTCTTCTTAAGTAAAATGACCATTTTGGCAAGCAAAATGGTCATTTTCCCAAAAACAATCATTTCCCTTACGAAAACAGCCCCTTTTTCGCAAAATGGTCATTTTCCTTGTGAAAACGCCCGTTTTGACTTTTTTTTAAAGAAAATTTTGAGATCTTTAAACTGGATGTTAAAACCCTTTACTTATCAGGATTTTTGTCCTTTCATCAACATTAGGCAAACCGAACATAGAAGCCCTAGAGACCCAGTGTCTACAACTATAGAGACATCATAACTCACAAGAAGCAACTTGGGAAAGTGAGCAGTAGATGAAGGAGCAATATTTGCATCTTTTTGAACCAGGTAAATTTTTAGGATGAAATTTCTTAAGGGGAAGATTTGTAACGCCCGTAAAAATTGGCTTCATGAATAGTACTTCTAGGGTTATGATTTGGGTTTCCAAGTAGTAGGCCCTACTAAAGTAACCTAGAGGGGGGGGGGAGGGGGGGGGAAGGTACTAATCATTAAACTTTAAAGGGCAAAACAAGGCATGAAACAAAAGAATTAAAAGTAGCCACTGAACTAGAAAATTTTTTTATGTGGATATGTAGTGGAACGCGACCTTTATTTGAGCTGTGATATAAAAAGGTTAGGATGTGCCCGGACTAACCTAAAAATAGCATATGTAGAAAGTAAAAAATTCTAACTAGTGTAATGGTGAAAGAATCATAATTTTCTGATATCGATAAGTATTTTTATTGAATTTTTGGTTTACATAATTGAAAAGTTAAGCATGTATCCTTTTTCTTTTTGGCACAAACTTTGAGGAGCCCCTTAATTGTGAAATTCTATAATTTTTGGTGTCTTAAGAGGTAATTTTGGTGATGATTAAAAGAAAACTAGGAAAAAAACTAACCATTGGATCGTTAAATGGTGAAATCGTGGTCGTTTGTGTATTTAATATAAATAAGTGAGCTTACATGTGTGTAACACACCAAATCACCATTTCATCTTCTTTCTCCCCTTGAGTGGCTAATGCCGTGGCCATAGATAAACACTCCCCATTTTTTCAAGCAAAACCCCTGAAATTTTTACTCAAATCGATCCTCATTGCATCTAGTTTCTTATTTTGCTATTTATTTCATGAGAAAAGGGAGTTTTTGAGGAAAAAGAGAAGAAATAAAAGTTAGGGTTTTGAAAACCCAAATCTAAGATAAGCATATTTTTGGGGTTCTAATATTTTTCTATGGTATTGTGGTTGCCCAAAATTACGGTACGGGTGTTCTTTTTGAGGTTTGATTTGTGTCAATTTTTCTATGAATTTTTCTAACCAACTACCTATTATGGAACTTAGAGAAAGAAGAAGAGAGGTAAGCTAAAGGCAAAAAAAAATAGTAGTAAAGTGGTATTCGGGACATTAAGAAATCACTTTGTAAGTATATTTAGCAAAATATGTGCACACATTTCATGTTTGCACATTTTTAGTTTAAAAACCTATTATGGAAGTTGTAGTTTCTATTGTGTATTTTAAATGGAAATTGGGAATTAGGAGAGGATAATGAAAGGGCTATAGGCACAATAGCTAGGGAATGGTTCGCAAGTTAGGCATCGAAATAGAAAATGGAGAGGAAGGTAGAGAGAGAGAGAGAGAGAGAGAGAGGATAGTGAGGTAGAAAATGAAAGAGAAATGGGGAACCAAAAATAAAAGAGATAAACAGTTGCTAGAGGTAGAATCAGAGGAGAAAGATTGGCAAAAAGGGGTAGTCATAACAAACATCTATAGCTGAAGGATTAGAGTATGAAGTTGGTGGAATTTTATTGAGAGAGGGAAGCTAGAAATCAAAGATTAATAGTATCATGTTCTTGATAGAGGGTGCGATGTGGTTTTCGGCAACTCAGGTAATTAAAGAATCCTTTTTTTTTCTATTATGCTATCTCTTAAGTATATATAGTTTGCTAGTTAAGAAGAACTGAGCATTTAAGTGATAGTTGAGGGGTTTATAGGTTGAAAAATTATGAATTTTATTGAATATATATATGGCTAAGCTGGCATAAAGTTGTTTTTTTTGCAAATGAGTTTTTCGATTATGTAACAAAGTGTAGCTTACAATTTTTTGCAGTTAGGGAAATTGCTATTAAAAAAGGTTATAGGGAGGTTAATAAGGTGATATATATTAAAGCAAAATTTTTGCTTTAATGAAGGGCAGTAATGCTACCATTATGTAATAGCATTTTTGCTGTAAAGACACCAATGGTCATCTGTAGAATGTGCACTGATGTTGGCTATAAATTTTCTTTTATATGTGTAGCATATAAACCATAGTAAAGTGAGGACTTTTTCAAGGATTTAGAGTATATGCATGATATGGAAATGAAGGGAATAGTAGTTAAGGATATGTATATGAGTAGTGGAGGTCTGTTTTGATGCTTTGGCAGCTAAGTAAGTGTATCAAAATTTAGTATGCTACAATTTTCCATATGCCTATTATTTTACTCTCTCTCTCTCTCTTTATATATATATATATATATATATATATATATATATATGATGCAGTTCATGTATGTGATGTAAATGTTAATGGGCTAAAATTGGAATGCCTTATAATTGATATGTATGCTACTATGGAATTTAATAAATAATGTGTTTGATGCCTTTTTAGAAACATAATTGGAAATGAGCATATTATGGAAGATGTTAGATTAATATTATAGACACCTTACCTTTAACCTATGATGATAGCTAAAGTTAAACTCTTAAGCATAGCATAAAGTTATCAAGAGGTAGGTCAGCACGGACTTACTAAACCATGTTCACATAGACTAGCTATGTGAACAGGTCAAGATCTAACCCACAGACCAGTATACTAAAAGCTTAGTCTGCGCAGACTAGTATAGATAAGTCTATATAGACTTGCCAACGAAAAAAGCACTTCGAAGATAAAACACTGCCTATTCAGTCCAAAAGCTAGAATCCCATTAGGATTGGGACTCCCTTCTGGACAAAAATAGGAAAACCTAAAGAAACTAAGTATATATACTTCTCTACATCAAGAAAGAAGAGGGGCTAAAGAATTACAACTGGAAACACACATTCAAATAATAGAAGGCTTCCAGAAAATTGTGAGAGCTCGAACTAAGAGAAACTCAAATCATCTTCATTTGAAACTTGAGTCTTTTATGCTATTATTTGAAGAGACTTCTTGTTCAGGTAATGTTTGAGGTCTATTGCATGTTTCTTGATATCTTGCAGGCCTATGATCTCTGAAATTGATGTATAAGTAAGGTGGTACTTTGTTATCCCCACTTTTATACATGATGAGTAGGTCATTATAGCAATATATATGATATGGAATTGATTCTTACAGTCAATGTTAAGTATGTTACATGATATTAATAATCATCACACAAATCTAATCATATGCATGGTCAGGTCCGCACAGACTTGGTTCTTTTAGGCACAAGTATGATAGGTTAGTCCACACAGCCCTCTTTCCCTCATGTAAATATGATAAATTGGTCCGCACGGATCCGTATCTAGTAAACACAATTTTATATTTTAATTACTTTGTTACATGATAGTTGATAGATGTGAATCAGTATATTCATATGTTAATGTTGAAGGCATGTAATTATGTGCATGAGATTGAAAGGTAGTCCGCACGGCCTCCTTATCACAAGGGTTATATTTTCGTATGGACCTATATGTGATTAATTGTATGATAATTTTTAGAGTATATTATGCTTATATAACCAATTGTTCTGGGTCCATATGCCCTTAAATATATTCATATCCTAGTTATTATATGTTAATGTTTATATAAACTTGATTTAACCCCATTTGATTTTGTCATTCTTTGAGTTGTTAACTGGACTCCTTTGCTGGATCAAAAATTGGGACGGACTTGACCTATCCTTGGAGAGGTCCATATGGACTAAGAATAGACCTTCATAACATCCGTAAGGATAAAGTGACATAGAGGCAGGGCCGTTTTGGGTGTTATGATTTGTCTTCTTTGATTTTGTACTATTTACACTTTATTGCTTATTTTGGGGTTGTAATAGCAGGTAAATAACTTGTTTTACATGCTAAAACCTAAATTTCACATCAAATAAGTGTATTACTAGCCCATAATAAAAGTGGACGCAGTGGGCTTCATCTAAAAGTGTGAAACATGTAAGAATATGCAAGAGTCATACACATCCCAATTGTGGAATAAAGTAATATTACAGTTCCATGGCCTTTTGCTAATGGAAAATTGATATCTTAGGGCCTTTACCTAAAGCCATAACACAAAAGAAATTAGTAGTAGTGGCAATATTTCACTATATGGGTAAAGGCAGAGCCACTTGCAATGATCAAATGTCATAAAATGATTGACTTTGTTTAAAGGAATATTATGTGTCAATTTAGGGTCCTTAAGATGTTCTTATTTGAAAATGGAACAAAATTTGATAGTAGAGAATTTTAGAGCTTTTGCAAGGGCCTTAAGATAAAGCAGTGTTTCACTTTAGTTGCCTACTTATAAATAAATGGTCAAATGTTTTAGTATATATGTACTCATGTGCAGTAGAAATTAAACATTCATAGAACCGTAAAAAAGGTTGCATTGTTAAAAGATTGAAAAAATATTTAAACAATTAGAAAAGAGATTTTATAGTTTTCTCAAGATTGATTCCTTTTTACAGTTGTTCTTCTCACCAAGATGTTACAAACCACGATGGTCCAAGTTGAAACACATCAAAGGTATCCATTATTAGTGGACTAAAGCATAGTAGATATTAAACATCCATGGAATCATAATAGGGTTGAATTGCTAAAAGCTTAAAAATAAAGAATTTATAATGTAGTTAGAAAAAAGATTTTACCATTTTCTAAAAATTGATTCCTTTTTATAACTTTTCTTCACATTAAATTGTCACAAACTATAGTGATTCAATTTAGACCACCTCAAAGGTCTTTACACTGGTATCAAATTTAATGAGAACTCTTTAAGATGTGAATAGGAGAATTATGTTCCCATGTGCTAGTAAGAAAAAAATTCAATAAGAAGTCAAAGGGAAAAAGGTGACGAATTTGCTTAGAGAATTTTCTCTTTAGTGCAGTGAACTTTTTAAGTGAAGTATTTATACTTTTATTAATCCTATTCTAGTTCTAATTATATGGCCAATAAGCCCCTAAAAGGATGAATAAATATGGAATTTTAACTAATTAATTAAAAGGTCTAATTTAAGCCTAATCACTTAAAACCTTTTTAATTAAAATTTCAAGCCTTTTTATATTTAGCTCTAAGCCAATTAACCTTTTCACATTATTTCTTCTAATTTATTGACATGTAACATTATTAAATACTCTATATTTTAATCCCTATTAATTTGCTACTATAGGTGTGTGACCCTATATGGTTCCAAAGCACGTTGGCAGTGTAGTAACAAATCAGAATCCTTTTTGAATTAAGGCATTGTGGTTTAATCCCATTAATCATTATTAAATTTTCCATTAATAGATTCATTCATTTTAACAATCATTAGAGGTAAAATGCCATGTATCATCACTACCCAAGTGTTAAAAAGTCAACTGGTTTGACTTAACCCTTCATATTCAATTACCATGCAATAAACTCCTTTCACCATCCTATATCTCATCCATATTTGGGTACAGACTTGTGTCAACTTAATACTTAATTAATTATGCTTAATTAAGCATATAATATGTTGTTCTAATCACATTTATCCCATTCACAAAATGCTTTGTGAATTGCATTCACATATATTATGTTTTCCCTATAGATTCCTAAATAAAGATAGTCAACTAGAATTGGGAGATAAACTCCCCTAAATGATCTGGGGTGGTAAATCCTCTATTGATCACTCAACTAACTTCAACTACCTCATGCTACAACCAAGTTCCAAGATATATATACATCATGGTGAAATAAAAACTCCAGTGTTAAAGTATAGCACTAGCTACTTAAGATAGTTAGTGATCTCAAGTTTAAAGATACTTGTATAATTGAATGATAAGTTCAATTCATTGATATTACATCAATTATCCATATAAATATCTAATGTTGGGTCCGTAATATACTTGTTTCCCAAACAATCATCTAGATGTTAACCCTGAGCATCATTTATGCTCATAGCTTGTGATAACTACTTCTTAACCCATGTAAGGAGTGCAACATGTTTTAGTATATTCATATTAACAATATCCCATCTTGTTAATATTATGACTAGAGGTAATTTTGTTATTATCACATTTGCATAAAATAGGCATCTCATATCATGAATCCTTTATGATTATACAATGATTATATGCTAGGGAATTTTTTACAAAGTTTAAGATTACATCAAACAAATTCATGAACATGAGCACTATAAAATAAAGGGATGTCATTATCATCAATAAATAATTCTTAAATGTAAATGAAAATATGGTGATTACGCATGTGCTCTAGGATTTCCTACTAATTTCAAAACTAGTAGCAAATTTAGTTGCAACTACCTAAAAGGTGCATAGGAGAATTATTTTTCTAATAAGAAATAAAATAAAAAAAGAAATCAAAAAGAGAGAATGTAGAATTTGTTAGAGGAATTTTCCTTAGTATAGTTAGTTTTTTTAAGGGATGTATTTATACTCATTTTAATCCTATTCTAGTTCTAATTATTCAGCCAATAAGCCCTTAGAATGCTAAATACATATGGGTTTTTAATTAATTAATTAAAAAGCTCAATTTGGGCCCTATCACTTAAAACCTTTAATTAAAGTTTTAAGCTTTTATTTTGGGCTCCAAGCCTAATAAGCATTTACTCTTTATTCCTTCTAATTTAATGACATATAATATCATTAATTAATTTGAATTTTTACCTCATTTATTTGCTCCTATAGGTGTGCGATCCTATAGGCTTCTAAAGCACATTGGTAGTATATTAGTGATCATAGTCCTTTTTGAATTAGGACATTGTGATTTAATCCATTTAAATCATTATTAATTCCTTATTAATAAATTTAACATTATTAAGTCATGAGGGGCATCTAGCTATGCATCATAACTATCCAAGTGTCGAAAAGTCAAGTGATTTAACTTAAAATTCTATTATCATGTAATAAACTCATTCTGCCAACCTATATCTCACCCATGTTTATGTCTAGACTTGTGTCAGCCTAATGCTTAATTAAGTATGTATAATTTGGCCCTGAATACCCCATTTTAGAGACATTTATCTTTACTCCCAAAATGCCTTTGTGAATCCCATTTAGATACATTCCACTCTGGCTGATGATTCCTGAATGAAGATAGTCAAGTAAAATTTTGAAATAAACTCACCTAAATGATTTGATGTAGTGAGTCCTCTATTGATCAGACAACTATCTTCAAATACCTCATGCTATACCTAAGCTCCTACCTATTTATATAGCATGGTGAAGTAAAAGCACCTTAGTTAAAGCATAGTACTTAATACATAATATTGCTATGTGCAACTGAAATAAGAGATCTTTTCATTGATATTAAATTAATTATCCATATGCAGATCTCATGTTGGGCCCCTAATATACTTGTTTCCCAAACAAGCATCCATATATTAAACATAAGTAGCATTTATGCTTATAGCTTGTGAGAGCTACTACTTGCTCCATGCAAGAAGTATAGCATGTGTTGGTCTATCCATATTAGTAATGCCCTATCTTCTTAATACTATAACTAAGGGTAATTTAGGCATTACAACATTTTCGTACAATAGGCATCTCACATAATAAACCCCATATGATTTCAGTACTATGATATATACTAAGGATTTATTACATAGTTTAAGATTAATATCAAACAAATGAATGAATCATAAGCACAATGTAATAAACAAAAGTGAGAAAATGTTTCAATCGCTGATGAGACCATGTTTCCTTTGCTTATGCTACGGCTTCTTTGTTATCACAATATAGTAATATAAGATCTATAATTGAAGGTGCCATTCCAAATTCAGTAATGAACGTTTAGATCCAAACTGCTTCCTTATGGCCTTAAAAGTAGCTATGTGGTCAGCTCAGTTGATAAGTCTACAGTTGTCTCCTCTTCTAGCTAACAACACCTCCTCCTAACATGAACATATAACTTGATTGAGACTTATAATTATCTTTATTAAAGTAAAACTTGCCATCTACATGCTTGCTGATTTGTAAATCCCTTTCTTTATATACCAAGAGCATGTCTTTTATCTATCTCAAATACTTAAGAATGTTTTTGATAGCCACCAAATTTTCCTCTTAATGGTTGGATCATAATCTTTTCATAACTGATAGAGGAAATGCTATATATAGTATAATACATCACATAACATACATGATAGATCCTACAGCTAATGTATTTGAGATCTTTCTCATGCATTCTC